>JACJUY010005412.1:9272-41428 GCA_014220935.1 Platorchestia sp. MABIK | reverse complement strand
TAAGTACTAAACCATTTTATAAAATGTCATCGTTTGAATTTTCTAATTTTTTTCTCTCGACTTTGTTCAAGTTGCTTTCTTAACCTATCAATGAAGCAACACACTGCACCGGTAATAGGAACAACAGCCGTGTTTCGATCACAGGAGCTCGTGTGAACTGAAATTTGATCTGGCTCTTTCTCTCCCAAAAATTATAACCAGGGATTGACTGTAATTTGATGATTACTCTCTGGCAGGCTTTGAGTTAATGTAGGAAGTAATTTGCAACTCGTACAATAAATTACTAATGACGACCAGCACATATTTACTCTGTAAAATTGTCCACGGAAGAATGAGGATACTTCATTTCAGTTGCAGAAGTCTGTGAACCGATAACGATTAGTTTGGTCGAAAAACCACAAACGTTATTCCCTTTTTTTGATGCAACATGATTATGAAGGGCTGACACAGAAATGAATGTCACGATTAAAATGTACTTTTAATTGCACGGCGTAGCCATTGATAGAAGAATCATTCTGTTTTTGAGGAAAATTAACGCGAAATGCAAACTCAAGAAACGGTCATGCCTTCAAGTATGTCAATATAAGACCCATATTCCATGAATAAATGAAGAGTGCTTATTTTGTTGATTTATGTAACTGAAAGAAAGGAAATTAAGCAATGCCTAACGCTATGTGGCACGCAGAACTTGGAGGAGGAAAAGACAGGAAAATTACCAATAGGCAACTGAGTCATTAAAATAATCGGCGAAGACAATAATAACCACACTCGTAGGGTCAAGTCGTTCATTAGAAATATTTTCTAATGAAAAATTCGTTGGCTAATTCGCGTTTTACGAGGTTAAAGTGCTCGTAATTCAAAATCAATTGAAAGTATGTGAACAACCAGCTTCATGATAAGTGAATCAGAAGTATTCTTTGATAAATATCTGCGCCAGACCGTACCCAGAATGAAGTTTTGAATTTTTCCCATGTACATTTTAGTGAATGACTCGAACTACGTGCTATTTGAAAATTTGGCTTGAGTTTTACCTCTTGTTATTACTGAAATCAGGACGTTAACTTTTTCCTTTTCAAATTACTGATGAAATATACTGAATTTCTCAGATAGCTATTTTGCGCCTGGACTTGGAGGGTGACTAGCAAACAAGCAAGCAAACAAACCAGGAATTAACATTACCTCAGTTTCTATGCATTTACACAAATAAAAGTCAAATGTTAGCTCGCGAATGGGTTGTTCAGTCGGTAAAGTAAAACAATATCCACAAAGACACCACGATGCAACTTGGCAATAGCTGATGATGATAAACCAAGAAGTGCTCTACGTCTAGTCATTCCTGCCGATATACCAATTCAAAGCAAATCACACTAACTGTTACTTGTCCTATTCGGGGTACCTCAGCGTTCTTAGATTTCGGGCTTCTCCACGCTAGAGTGAGTCAAAAAGTATGGTAATTTGTTTCATAATATCGCTGCCCATTCAACAAAAATTTAAATTTTAAATTCTCTTCCTGCTGAAGGAAAACACAGGTTTTTGGTGTGATTTATTACGAACAAGAAATCAATATCACTTGTTGTGAAAGCGGTGAATTAGTGATTCTATTATATACTTTTTAAAATAGACCATTCATGACGAGATAGGGCTGGAGGGATGCTAAGAGCTAGTTCGTTTATACCTTATACACCGATGCGTGTTACGTATGTGTAGTATATCTCATTTCCTGTAAATAAAATTTGTGTTATTTTGCATTAATGTGATTTGAAAAGCAAAATTTTAACTTCATAAAATTTTACACTTTAATTAATCCCGGCACAATAAAAGCCTTTCATACAAAAGCATGATGTTTATCGTCTTTTTTATTCCGGATCAAAACAGTGAACATTTAAGAACCATCTTTCTCTTTCCAAACACTGGAGAAATCAAGTTTTGAAAGCCATTTGTTATCTATGTTAGTTTTTAAGGCAGAATTTTCCGTTAATATTTGTAAGAAAAACTCCAAATAATTTTACTATTTGAAAAATTCACTAAAATTATTCATATATCAAACCATAGACTTGATCCTCTATTTGAATAGTCTTTAAGAAGTACAAATGTTCTCTCACGCTACAGAAATAAAATTAATTGAATGGCTGGCCTCTGGTCAGCTTGCACGCAATTGATTTCAGAAGATGCGATAGAAACATTGAAACAGCTGAAGGTAATTGACTTCTATGCTACTAACATGTGGCGATATCATTTGAAGCATATCGTAGATCATTTTTAGTTCTGATAAAAACGATTCGTGACACTGACGCAGGGAAATGAATCAGTCAAATTTAATACTAGTTTATTTCATTTCAATCCCTGAATGCTATATCCTGTGAACAGGCCGGAGGGAGGGAGAGACTGGGACACCATCACGCCCTCAGTGCCTCTGCAGCACCGTGCTACGATCAATGTCACGGAAGAACATATGATTAATAATTTATATAATAAGTCGCTAACGACTGCTCATAAAATTGTAGGTTAAAATATAAGCTCAATTGAAATTGATCTCACGCCGCTGAATAAATGGGCCCGAAAGACCACGTACGTAAATTTAAGAATGGCGAAATGAAATTAAGGCAACGGTGAACCCGTTGCTCTTTTCAGAAAATAATGCAGGGCTTGAGAGTTCAGAATTCGTAATTTTTAGGAATAGCTTTCTAAGACTAATGTAATTCTAGTGTTAGTAAATATGGTAAATCCTAAATTAATTATGGTATTCAATATAGTAATACATTATTGAATTTGAGAACTAGTTTAAATAAGGCGAGGACACGATATTTAATAATAGCAGTAATTTGGATAAAAAATTAGATTAATAATTGCAATCGCAATTCATCCTAATTCAGTGGCAACGTTACGTAAATGTAAAATATCCCATTATTTTTGCGGTAAGTGAGGCTGGTTACTTAGAGCGGCAACTAAAGTCACTATCATGAAATGATGGCGCTAACCATTACGGTGACTCGCATCAGTTGAGCAGCCGAACTCTAGTGGCGAAGCAGAAGCGAAGCGCAAGAAGGTAGTAGGTCGGCCGGAGATGTCTAGCCCAGTGGTTCTTAACCTTTTTACTTTCACGCCCTCTAAAGGATGAATTTTTTTCTTCGAGCAACCCCCCTTAGTGTTTTTGAATTAATGTGACGCTGACAGTACCTGGACACAAGTATTTGCACAGCTTAATTTTTAGGACACAAAGACTCCGAGTTCTGCGTTGGAGTAAAGATTACAAATGGTTCAGAGAACCCTTAATAATACAGCAGAATATTATAACCGAACAGATAAAACTAAATGGTTAACTTATTACATCACCCAAACAAAAAACTACTAGGTGCAAAATTATTTGGCAAAACAAAAAAATCTAATATTTAGTTGCGTGGCCCTTGTCTGTAATTATTGCATGGAAACGGTTGTTGTGGTTTGAAACTATCTTCTGACACTCTTTTGGTGGAATCTTGTTCCATTCTTCAACGTAAATTGTCTTTAATTCTGCAAAACGCTTTTGGGTTCATTTTCTACACTGCAGATTTCAGTATTTTCTACAAATTTTCTATGGGATTGAGGTCAGGAAACTGACTGGGCAATGGGATAGCACTTATTTTCTTAGTAGCCAACCATTCTTTCGTTAACTTGGCCGTATGCTTTGGGTCATTGTTTTGCGGAAAGATCCACTAGCGCCGGCCGAAGAATTTTCTTGCGCTTGGAATCAGTTTGTGTTCCAGTATCTGCCGGTGCATGGAATTATCTATTTTACAACCACTAATGTGGAGTTCCCCTTCTCCCTGAGAAGTGGAGTAGCCCGAAACAATGATATTGCTTCCTCTATGTTTGACAGTAGGGAGGGTGTTCTTAGGATCATAGGCAGTCCCAGGTTTCCTCCCAACATGACGAGAGTCGTTTCGGCCAGAGAGCTCAATTTTACTTTCGTTGGACCACACAACCCGTACCCAAAACTCAAACCCTTGGTCAAAACTCATAACCTTTGGTAAACTTCAAACGGTTCTTCACATGTTTACTGTTTAGCTGTCAAAAGAGGAGCCTTACGAAGAGTGAAGGTCCGTTGACCACTATGGGGCAATACTCTACAGATAGTTTTTTGATTGACGCCCAATCCATGAAACTTAATCCTTCTTGCAGATCTTCGCGAGTTGTCATGAAGTCGTCTTTCACTTTACGAAGCATGAACTTTCGACAGCAATCCTTGATCTTGTGATGAGCTTCGGTTCTTGGCAAATTATGTAGAGATTGCACCCGTCGCTTGACACTTCCGAGCAATAGCTCTAAAATTTGAGTTTGGAAGTTTAACACGTTCAGCGATTTTCTTGTTTGTTAATCCTTCATTACGGAGTCCAACTATTTGCTTTCGAATTGCTTCTGGAACTTCTTTGACTTCCGGCATTGTTGTCGCTGAAATCCGCTTTCATAGAAATCTTAACTTAAAATCTGCTTCTAAGAGGTTCTAGAAACCTTCAAATGTTTCCAGGAGGTAATGCAATAAAGATACTTAAATTGTAAAAGAAAATACAAAGAATTATAAAGTTTGGCTAAATGCTTTCGTCCTACATCATTTTTCGTTCATTTAATTTTTTATGATATCGGTAATACTTATCCAGTATGTTTCGCTAGTCTGTTTAATAAATGCTAGCTGAACCTTAAATAATCTTTACTCCAACCCAGATCTAATCTTTACCTCTAACAATTACACGATACAGTCTTCTTTTTAAAGTATTGCGATAGCACCTGAATATTCATTAGCCTGGATGTAATTTACAAAATTAATTATTCTCTGGAAATTTCTGTTATGTTTTATGCATTAATTGTTCTTTAAGGGACACCTCTGGCGAACTTTCGAAAGCTTGTGAGGCAAAAACTTCGACGAATTCAGGCATAGGGGAAACCCCAGAATCGGATTTAGTTATTCGAGAACCTTCTGTAAACCAGATTAAAAGTATACATTTATATCTTAAAACGAGGTTTTTTTAGCGTAGCTATGTCCATTTCATATCTCATTATATTCATCTAATATTTAAAAAGGGTCATGGAAAAATTTTCATAGTTGTACTTCATTAAACATTTTACATTTCATTCAAAAGCGACAGCTCAGTCAGTTTTCTGTTTTTTCTGTATGTTCATAGCTTTGAACAAATGCTGTGTACGAACCAGTGTGGTATACATGTGCCATAGATTATTTTTCAAGTTTCTTTTGTGATATTTAGCCAAGCTGATTTGATTGATTAAAATCACAATCCGAGTCAAACTAGATATTTGACAGTTTTTCCACACATAGCCAAGCATGGGCGGAGTATGAAAAAAAGAAGGTTTGAGGCTTCTACTTTCAATCAGGAAATACCAGCTAAGACTAGGAGGATTATTCACCTATCCACAATTTTCCATGTTTCAGCAGCGGATGCTGAAGTCGACGAAAGTGTGCGCAGAGCGGTTCCATACCAGTAGCCACAAAACGTCTAAATCACAAAAACGATTTCCAAATGGACTACAGTCAGGAATGACGTTACAGAATACAACAGTATTTCACATGATGAGCTTGTCTAGAAACCCAAATCTCTCTCATTTTTAATTTTGAATAAGTCAATATTTCATACCTTATTATGGAATCGAGAATGTAAATAATTAGTAATGTGTGTAAATTAATAATGTGTTTAATGCAAAAATAATAATGTGTGTAAATAATTGCTTGTACTGCACTTTTCCCCGGTGTCAGGAGTGGAAACTCACTTTATTAAAATGTTGTATTTTCCTCAGAGAGGATGCTCAATTCTCGCTTAACTGAAGTCGTACCAATTGTTTGAAGAAACGACCGTACTAAGTTTGCTTCAGAGACGTGCTACTTTTTTGGAGAGAACTACTGTAATATGTCGTATGCTACCACTATTCCCGTTATTATAACTTAATTAACCTCTGAGCCGTGAGGCCTGAAAGCGACAGAAGCGTATGGTACTGTAATTTATGAGGGAAGTACTGCAACCGTACGTCCAGTATGTATTATAGTTTTGAAGTATTCTATAATCCGACGTTGTGATATATATCTTCGATTTTACACTTTCGTTTCCGGAAACATCAGGAATCTTCTGTAACTAAATGTATTTGATAATGTAGAGAAAATTGCCAGAGACGTCGCTATAAGATTCATTTAAATGATCGATTCAATTCTTGTAAAGTTTCAATTTGATTTTTTGAGTTTTGTAGCAGAAAATTAGAAGTTTTACGTCAATTTAAGTGACTTTAGGCCTACTTTACCCGCAGCACAGTGGACCACCGAAAATTGTGTATCATGTCACGTCAAATGGTAATTTAATTTTGGAATTTTCCAAGGTCGACTGACCGCACTTACTTAATGGCCAGGTCACTGCAGATCCACATCACTTCTCCGCGAGCGACTGGACGTGGAGCTACTTGTGTCGCTAGCCAAGTCGTGGTAAGGCTGATCTGACAGCAGTATACTCTCTCGCATTCCTTCCGATCAAAGACTTCAATTATTCGTACAGACAACTTCACAAGCAGTAGCACTTGTCAGATGAAACTAAAAATGCCCATCAATCGACTATAGGTGATGAAGTACAACACCTGGTTCATAGTGTATCATGGCACCATGAAGAACGCACAGATACCATGAAGAGTTTGACGTTCTGATATTTCTCATCTACGATGCACTGAGCTCCATTCTTAGCTTCTCTGGATTACATTGATAAAATCTGATTAAAATTTGGCTGGAATTTTGTACTCCCTCGTTGCCAATTAAGACGAAGGGACACAATTTTTCGGAGGGTGAAATGATCGCTCACAAATAATGTGTACCTCACATCATGACGAAACGTGTCGTTTTCATTGGCCGATTCTCAACCGAGCCCGAAACACAAAATTTTGTTTCTAAAACTGACTGATAAAAACGGTTTATCATTTGATTTGTCAATTAAGGATTATGAAGCGGATTCCACGGGGGGCGCGAGCCTCCGTAGTAAAGCCTGATTTTTCCCAATAATATTTTCGACAAAAGAGTGAACTTTCACTGCTGAATAAGTTTGAATACCTAATTACAATATTCTTTGTTGTGAGCTCTTATTTACCAGTCTAACTGCAAACTGCACACAATTACCCCTGACATTGACTCTACCTAACCCCTTTACTCTTTGGAGTCAATGCTCTTTACTGACCCCTTTACTTACTCTACCTAACCCTTTTACACAGTGTGTTGCGTGAACGTGTACATGTCTCGTTGGTTACTGCATTTTGAACTGACTTTATGCATCATCTCATAGAGGTGTGAGGAATTATAGCCTCTGATTGGTAACACTAGAACAGTGTGACCGTAATTCCTCAAGCTCAGTGTATTCGTATGAGATAATCTGAAGAAAAAATAAGTAAAAGGAAAAAGACTTCGAAAAACGTACAAATGGTTTTTAAATTCCTAACAGAAATTTTTAAGAAAACTAACGTTCCAGTCGAGGAACAACAACAACAAAAAAAAATCTCGGGAGAACTGTCCGTATTGTTCAAATCAGGGTTTCGCATGAAAATGCAAGGACTCTAAAATCCTGAGGTCGTATGGGGCACAAGCAGAATGTAAAACTTTGAAATCGGCGTGAGATATAGGGTTATTGCATTTTTACGCATGATTTCGCACTGCAGAATGCGATGGGTGTGCTGATTGATTTCCAGGATGGAAGCTTCTACCTCTATGCTCTGCCACTCTGGTATAGAAATTTTATGACGTTATACCGACGTACGAAGATGTGCACTGCACAAAACAATAGGAGTATACCAAAGAAGCTCGCATCATACTGGGAAGAGTATCTCTGTACCGAAAAAAATAAACAACTTTGTATTTTTACTCTCATCGTATATTTTTAGAACCGACAATTCATTGTACTTTGATTTTTTTATTTCAGACGTATTGATTTTCAATTATTGAGCCGATGATGGAGCGGGGCTCCGAAGCGTATTCTTAGAAAAGATGACAAATTTTCTCGGAATTTTCTTAGCTTTTAAGTTTCTTCTAATCAATACATTTAATAAAAAATTTTTGTTTGTTGTTTCTGCCTTAACGTAAGCGCTACATTTATTTGAAACATAATTGGGGCTCAGAGGAAAAAATGCATCCTTAAGGGGGGGCGCGGGAGTAAAAAGGTTAAGAACCACTGGCTAAACGTTCACTGTTGAAACGCTCACACGCTGTTTAACGGGCAATTTACGCTGTTCGTTTAAAGTTGAGGGAACGCTATCAAAAACTCGACAGGGGTGTGCTGCTTAAAAAGAATGTGCCAGGAATTGAGCTTCTCAGCAATTTAGCTGACGTTTCCCTTTTGAGCAATTTAGCTTCGCGTGTTAGAAAAGGTGCAATTCCTGTAATTCCTTAACAGGTTGTGTTCAAGTGGTACATGACATATATGATGAAGAACCAATTCAGATAAATTTCAGTAAATCGTTTTTGAGAGTATTAGGAGACACTCAAATCAAAGTTATACGAAGTTAATACTGAAAATCGAAATGATATCTCGATAAGTTACAATTGTGATATCACATCCGTTTTATTTCTGTTTAACTGTGCTTAAATCTATTTGATCGATTTTGTTTTCGTTCTCAGCCAGATACTCAGATGACCACCATGGCTGCGATGAAATCACTGCTGCTGCTCACCCTCCTGGTCGCCGGCACCTGGGGGGCACCCGAGTACTGCCAGGTGGTGAGTCTCTCAACCGCAACGCTTCGCTGTCTTACGCAACCGCTAAAGCACTCACATAGGAGAAAATGAAATTCCGTTTTTGTTATGGATTTTTGGCAATATTTTTGTAAAACCACTGGCAATATTATAATATATTGTATGTCGTGAATAGTTGACACTGAACTCAATCATGTTTTTTTCCTCACAGACCACGTTCGTCCTCGACGGTTCGCTTTGTAAGTAAAAGTGAGAATGTTTTCATCTACAATTTCCTAAGTTTAAGAATTTGCAATGAGGTGAAATTAATGGGTTCTGATGTCAATTTAAGTACAAAAGGGAAGCCTAGTTTAAAAACTCGCTACACGTTTCCACACACTCAACTAGGGATAGTTCAAAAGAAGTACTTAGTTCGAATGATCTTTTCATCTTTATGAACTTCTACGATGAATGTGGGATCAATGATTGTCAGCTAACAAACGCTTAGTTGCTGTGAATAAAAATACGAACGCAATTGCTCTAAGAAAATGGTGTTTGCGCTTTGTCTCAAGAATTCAATGTTTTATAATCGTGAAATTTCTATTACTCATGTGTCTAGTGCTGAAAATAGTGAAAATAACAATCATTCTGAAATTTTCATTCAGTTTTTCCAATAGTAGCCATAGTGACCCATCAACAAAAGGACATGGTTCATAAACAAATCGATTTATTGTATAGATATTTTCTTGTACTCTCAAATACAAATAAGTTATTGAAACCATTTTCCCCTCAAAAATCATCATTAAAACTGAATTACTGCGAATGTACATGTTCGCACCATTCAAGCTGTAAGTATACAGTGCTAATTATTCTAGAGTTAATTAATGAAACCGAATACAATTCTGATCTTTTAATTATATTTTTGCAGTGTGCGAAGGACCCTGCAACGCATACGAACAGGTGAGACCTTTGAATAAGAACTGAAAAAAGCTGAAATTGTTGTTCTTTCGAGTATGTATTGGCGAGTACGTTTTTTTTTTCTATCCTGGAAGTTCGTAAAATATGTCATAGCATTCAATTTCATTCATATCGCACAGGTTACGAATTACGCTTCATAACTGATCCCTGATAAGATGCATGTCCTAAATTTCTTAAGTCTACTAGCGCTCATGAAAACATGCGCAGAACCGCGTTCCAATACAAGAACGACATAGCGGTGGTTTGTGCAAACAATGTTGTAGTTTCTTGGACAACGAAATGAACTCTTTTTCAACCTTTACAAAGATAGTTTTACTACGAATATTTCAGGTTTGAAAATTATAACAGCAGCTGTGCAATTGTAGTTCAGTTGATTTATACAGTTGATGAATTTTCCATCATGTTATAGATGGGATGTTTCAAATGATTTCACGGAATTGCATGAAAGAATAAGAACTGCAGACCGCACGGTGGCTGCCGTCGCTTTAAACCGATGGTGACACTAGCGTTTCAGGGGAGGCAAAGTTCTTACAAAGCTGCATAGCTAGAACATCGCTCTTAAATGGGGTTCATTGAGCGCCGTTCCAGATGCTTGCAACGAGATCGGCTTACCTGTTTCTCTAACATTTGGAGCTTGCTAAGCACACGAACATAATTGTCCATCGTCAGCTCTCTCTCGAACTAGGTGGTAGTAAGTTCAAATCTTCGTCAGGAAGTACTTACTCGTTTCTGAATGAAATCTTTACAAAAGTTTGACGAAATTTAAAGAATTGCATTCGCAATTGATGCTTACAGTTGAGGATTGTAAAGCTTCATTAGCCTCATTTTCAATATTATGAATATGCTTTGGACAAATCGATAAGTGATTCTCTCGGTTATATTTTTTAACGTATGATACATGCTGCAGTATATAAAAAAGACTGGAAGTCGTGAATCAATCTTGAACATTATTAATTAATCAGCAAATCCGTACATCATTTATCAGCATTTGGGAAATTACGTTTCCCAAACGTTACGCTACGTTACGTTTCCATACGATATTTTCAAAGCTGCATTTTTTTTCAGAATGGCAAGGCCTTCGATTTTGGTGATCTGAGACCTCTTTGCTATCCTTGGCACCGGGTAGCAAATTGTGCCATCTCGGATGCCTGCTTCTGCTGCATCAAGAAGGGAACTGCGAAAGCTGTTCCCAATGCTGCGGGCCCTGCCAAAAAAAGTCCTGCCGTGGAATAATTTCTTAAAAGCGTTGCTCTGCTGAGCCTCGAGCTCGACCGTCATATCACGGCGACCACTTTATTTTAATACAGTAAAATTCTTGAAAAACAGTGCATCATAATTATGAACCTGTTGCATTAATTCGCGACTTATTGTTTCACAAAATTATCATAATATTGTATTAACCATTAATTTTTTGGTAAAGGCAACAATGCATTTAAAGTTCCATCACATTAGTATTTACAAGCCATAAGTTTGATTTTGGCAAGAATAACACAGCGTCTCATTGTTATGGCTCTCGTACATTTTCAATGCCCGTATCAAACAAGATATTATTAATAATAGAAATTTGACAACCCTTAAATCGTAACAAACTGAAAAACTGTCTATCGTCGAAATTAGTATACTTGAAATACTGTACACAAAGTGCACAATGTACGGTTCACACCCTTACAAATGTTTGTTATGCTCACTTCGTAATGGCAAAAATAAACGTTGAACATGTGCTTAGCTATTCTGCACACGTAGTTTTCACTAGCAATATTTCGATAATTATGCTCAATCCCTTTTTTGAAACTTTTCGTAGTGTTTTCTACCTTTACGTATCTTTTTCATGTTCTTCAATAAATAGTTAGCATCAGATTCATTATCACTGATGATATCCAGACTGCAAAGCTTGATCTCACGAATTTATTATTCAAAATGCTACACAATCACTCAAGCTTAACATTGAAACAAGTAAATGCGGTATCGGAAAAGTATTCGTATATGTTTGAAAAAACTTGTACAAATAAAATGTGGTATGTTTTTGCAATTTAATTTACCTTGGCTGTTCAACAACTATTTGTCTTCTGATCGAAGAATGGGACTAATTAATTGACATTGTCCACGAGAAAATCAAGTGTGTGTACGAAGGAATACTAATGCAATGTGCGTAGAGAATTCAAAGTATATGATATTAGTTAATGACAATTCATTTGAGAACATTTTGAATTCCGTAATCCAACACGCGGCTGCGTTGTCAATAATTAAGTGAAAGTGTAGGGATTATGGCGTGTACATGAGAGTTCCAGGCAATTACAGCGCGGCAAAAAATAATCCTTAGCATTTATGGATTTTTACTAGGCATTTAATAACAAGAGTTTACAAATTTTTAATCAGCGTTCTTGGTTTATTTCTTTAATTTGAGTAAAATATCAAAAACTCCAAAATGTATCCAAGGAAAAATCAATAGCAAGAAACGTTATAGGTATGACACACTGTTTTTTTTCGAAGAAGGAATTAGGAACAGAAACAGACTTTTCTTCACCCTGAAATTATTCAGGAGTTTTCTATAGCAGTGGTTCTTAACCTGGGGGTGCGCCCTCCTAGGAAGACGTGAGCGGATTTCAGGGGGGAGGGGGGTCGAGCCTCCGCAGTAAAGCCTGATTTTTTCCAGTAGTATTTTCGATCAAAGAGAGTCTTGTGACTCTCTATTCTAGACAACAGCTAAGGAAGACTTTTATGATTTAGATTTGGAGTTGTTCTAGGTCAAGCACCATCCAGTTTACTCTTTGATCGTACATATGGCTCTTCAGGTTCTTGTGTTGCTTGGATTCACATATTTAAGTGAAACTGCATTTTCCGCGCTCGTAGCCGTCAAAACGAAAAACAGAAATCATTTGAGCATCGAAGGAGATTTACGTTGCGCACTTTCTAACATTCAACCTCTCATTCAAAATCTATACAGTGTCAAAGAAACAGTGCCAAAAGTACCTCTAATGCTTTTTTTACATCCAATGACAATGAAGCAGTATCAAATATGTCAATGATGTAATTGGTTTATATTAAATGGAATAGAATCGAAAGCTTCAATAGAAAATTCAAGTTTTTTTGTATCTGCGTTAACCTAAGCTCCACAATTATTTACAATACCTCAACACAAGTATTTGCGCAACTTAAATTTTCATGTATTTCAAAGACTTTGAGTTCTGGGTTGTGGTAAAGATAGCTTAATGTTTAACTAACATTTATTAAACAGGCAAATGAAACATACTGAACAAAAATTACCGATATCATAAACAATTAACTGAACGAAAAATAACATAGGGCAAAAGTTTTTAGCCACAATTTACAATCCTTTGTATTTCCTTCCACAATTCAAGTATCTTTATTGCATTACTTCCCGGAAACATTTGATGATTTATATAGAAACTCTTAGAAGCACATTTTAATTAAACAACTATGATCAGCATTATCACTTGCCTTTGCAAGACCTGGTGTTGCAGCTTCAGCCATTGAGTTCCGTGTTTGCGGCAAGTGAAGCAGCGACCTTACTTATGCACTTCTCCTGCAGTTGGCCTCGGTGATACGCTGAGGATAAGTCGGAACTTTTCTTTGATTAAATTTACATTGAGATATATTATAATCACTGAGCACAAAAAGATTAGAATTCGGATTTGAGGGGTAACTAAGATAGGGCACTATAAATTCAAGATATGATGAAAGCGGACCTCAGTGACAAAAAAGCCGAAAAGTCGAAGAAGTTCCAGAAGCAATTCGAAAGTAAATAGTTGGACTTTGTAGTGAAGGATTTGTATGCAGGCAATTCGCTGAACGTGTTAACCTTCCATACTCAACTACTGGAGCTCTTGTTCGGAAGTTTCAAGCAACGGGTGCAATCTCTAATTTACCAAGAGCCGGAGCTTCTTACAAGATCAAGGATCGCTGTCGAAGGTACTTGCTGCGTAAAATGACTAATGAACCCATGACAACCCGTAAAGATCTGCAACAAGGATTTGACTTTCATGGAGTGGGCTTCAGTCAAAATATTATCAATTGTGAATTGTACCGAGTGGTGTACGGATCTTCACTCTTCGAAGGACTCCTCTTCTGACAGCTAAACATGTGAAAAACTGTTTGAAGTTTGTCAAAGACCATCTTGACGAAGGATAAGAGTTTTGGGAACGGGTTGTATAGTCGGATGAAAATAAAATTGAGTTCTTCGGCCGAAATGATTCTCGTCATGTGTGGAGAAGACCAGGGACTCCCTATAATCCTCAGAACGCTCTCCCTACTGTCAAGCGTGGAGGAGGCAATATCATGGTTTGGGGCTGTTTCACTTCTCAGGGTGCAGGGAAACTCCACATCATTTATGGTAGAATGGATAATTCCGAACACCGGCAGATACTGGAGCACAAGCTGATTCCAAGCTCAAGAAAGTTCTTCGGCCGGCGCAAGTGGATCTTCCTGCATGACAATGACCCAAAGCATACGGCCAAATTAACAAAAGAATGGTTTGCTACAACGAAAATAAGTGCTTTCCCATGGCCCATCCAGCCTCCTGACCTCAATCCCATAGAAAGTTTGTGGTAAATACTGAAATCTGCAGTGCAGAAAAGGAGCCTCAAACTATCGCCGAATTAAAGGCAATTTGAGTTGAAGAATGGAACAAGATTCCATCAAAAGATTGTCAGAAGCTAGTTTCAAACTACAACGACCGTTTCCATGCTGTAATTGCAAATAATGGCCATGCAATTAAATGTTAAATTTGTTTTTTGTTTCGGCTAAATAATTTTGCCCTCCAGTATTTTTCTGTTTGGGTGATGTAATAAGTTGAACATTTAATTCTTTTTGCTCGGTCATAATATTCTGTTGAATAAATGTTCTCTGGACCCTTTGAAATCGTTGCCCCAGCCCAGAACTTGAAGTATTTAAAATACATAAAAAATTAAGCCGTGCAAATACTTGTGTCTAGGCACTGTAGAAACACTAAAGGGGCTCGAAAGAAAAAATGTCTCCTTAAGGGGGGGCGTGAGAGTAAAAAGGTTAAGAACCACTGTTCTAGAATGTTTCAAAATATTTTTCAATAGACATCAGCACATTCGCAAGCTCTCTTTAGCAACAGATTATCAGTATGGTGTCAGCTCTTATATTTAGAACATTATCACTCTGTGCGAAGGAAAAAATATTAGTAGAGATCTAACATCTAACGTGGTCGAAGAAAACGAGTTGAGTGCCCGAAAATTTATACGATGGTATGTGTGCCTGTACTTTTAATTGGAATTATAATAATGGAAGACTAATATGAAGTCCACATAGCTTCTCAATGCTGCTATATATCAGTTTTCTATCACAATCAAATCTATTTAAACCAATTCTCATGTAAAATAATTCAAATGTCCTTATGAAAATAAAGTATTCAAAATCATCCTTTCAGCAGTGTGCTTCTCACATTATTAAGAGAATTGAGAATATAGTCAGAGGCAGGAATACACTTGAAATCCTAATGTTAATAAAATTCGCCATTAACTAGTCAGCACACACTGAAACTCACGTTAAATCCATGAGACCTGAAGCAAAGAATAGTGAAAACACAGGTAGGTATTATTAGATGACTACAGAGGCGATGCTGAATTCCATGTTAACTCGATGCTGAACTGAAAAAGTTGACGCAAAGAAACGTACAATTACATCCAATGTTAACAATTAATTTGCATAACTTTGAACGACTTTACCATTTTCAGATCAATAGTATCGCTAAAGTGATGTATGATTCTTTAAGATGATGCTCCAACAAATATTTCAAAGACACTAAAGATACCAATATGATACCTTAAAACGATCCACGAGAACAGACAATGATGACACTGACGGTATATTCATTTGTGTGTCGTTACTGTTATACTTGTAAATACTCCTCAGAGTGTTTCGATGATATTAACATTAAGCAAACTTACTCCCAAGAGTAATGAATGTATTGTATATTCAGAGCCATGACATTGTACTTGACAGAAATGGGTCGTGACACTCCAAGGCGAGGCCTTGAAGAGCGGTGACGGTAATAGCGCCTCTCCAGCACCGTAAGTGCCACGGTCACTGTCACCCAAAAATCTATAATTAATAATTTGAACGAATTTGATGACAACAAAACTCTTCACAAAGTTTTTGGTTAAAATATACGCCAAGAGTGCGCAATCAGAATTAACCCTGTGTGGTAAAATTAGAAAACATGAAGGACCACGTACACAGGACACAGTTAATTTAGAAATCCAGCGATGGAGTGACTTGAATTGATGGCGAACACGTGCCTCCGCAGAACATGATTAATGCACGAGCATTGGGCTCAGCCGAAACAATTGAAGCTAGCATACACAATAACACTAGCTGTGTAACACTAGTTAAATAATTTTTAATATAAATTTACCGATTCGAATTTAGTAATTTTAAATTCAGCGTAATGATGTTGATAAATTAGAGCAGCATTATTAAAAAAAATTTAACACTGATGTCAATTTCCAAATGGTATTAACTTGTCAAATTATGGCGACGTTACATTAATGAAGAATCTGTAATTTTTTTAGAGGTAAATGAGGCCTGGCTACCTAGAACTGCAACTGACGAAAAACTGTGGTGCTAACCATTGAGGTGACTCGCATCAGTTAAGGAGCCGAACACCAGTGGCGAAGCAGAAGTGAAGCACAGGGAACAGTCGGGAAGCCAAGGGCGATTTGTACATCGCGGCACCGTCAGAATCCTCTCACCAAGCAGAGGAGTCGCTGGACATCGACGCACGAGGGCATGGCACCAAATACTAGCAGATGCAAGTTTAAGGTTATGGCTCAAAACACTGAGGAAAAAACTCAGCTTCGTTGACGCCAATCCCCACCGATTATTGGAGCCGTGCGAGGCAACAATCCACCCCGGTCGTTTGAGAATCCCGGGCAGATTTTTTCTTCAGTGTTCTGGATGGAAAACCATGAATTGTGGAATACACCTTATGGTTGCGCCATTTTATTTAAACAAATTTTGAAGATTGATTCTTGTGGAATTAATTTATTTTGCATGGAGAAATTGGAAAAAAGATTTGCTACAAAAGAGTAATTGGCGGAAAACTTTAGTTTTTCTCCTGGACGTGAAAGTGAAATTTATTTATTATTAGAAGATTAGGATTTTAAGTTTGTTGTTTTGATGAGAACATAAGTCAAAGATTTGAAGTCCAAAAATTGAACTTCACTCTCAATTTATAATTTCATTTCAAAATTTTTTCCTCTTCACTACGCTATAAAAGACATTCGCTGGTAAATTTTCTTCAGGCTATACTGGTGTAAAATTTTAAAATACCCTAAATTTCTAAGTTAGAATTCTGCACAGTGCGGAGAATTTAATTTAAGAGGTTTAAAATTTGCTTTGACTTCAGCTGAACCATGATTGTTAGTCGCTTTTCAGGGGCGCTGAATGATGCTCTCGAGAGTTTTTCTATCGGTGTCAAATAAATAAACATTTTCGAACTGTGTGTAGAATGGGACTGAGTTTGCCTCTGAATTTGGTTTCTCAGTATTAAGCCTCTCATAAGATACCTTCTCTATTATCATTTCATCAAACGCTTGAAGGTGACCACGGTCTGCAAATACTTGTTTAAGCCTCAAGACTTCAGTGTGAGAACATACGAAAGAGATTCAAAATTGTAATGCTCTACGAGCCAGTGTTTTGATAACAGAGTCATTGTACCTAAAATGATTATGCAAGTTAAAATTGACGTAATTTTTGGAATGTTTTGGCTTCATATGAACAGAAATTTTTTATTTAATCGCCGTAAATAANGAAGGTATCGCTTTGCAATAGCTTCTTTGTAAATTTTAATCTTGGATTTGACTGTAAACGACGAGCGTAAAGATAAATATGCGTTCAATATTAAACATAGCCCGAATATTAACACATCGAACATAAATTGTAAAATTAGTCTCTGCCTTGGGCCAGTAGTGCTGTTTCCAGAGTGGACATCGAAAATCCTGCAAATGAAGAGCCAAGTGAACATCTCACGACGATTCCATTCGATTTCCACCGATGATAAATGATGTTTCTGTGGCGTACATTTTGAGGAGAACCTGTAGAGTTTCGTCTGGTATATCTGGTGAAGGCAAAATTTCGCAGTTACAAATGGTTGTTGCTATTTTGTCGGTTGCGTCATCCACATGGACGTTCGTAAACTCGTATCATAAAACAAACCATACAACTAAATTCCTGTTGCTCTGCAAGACCCACCAAGCCTATACTGACGACAGGGCAAGAGTGGTACACCGTTTCACTTGCACGAAAGATAGCTGTACTGTGTGTTACTTGGGACGTACAATAAATGTACAATTCGAACAAAATAAAAGCCATCTTTTTTGAGCATCACTTGAATACACCTACACCAGGAACCCTGCCCAAAAGTTTTTCATTGTTATGTAACCATCATTGTACTCTTGAATTTTAAATTTCTGAAGGAATTAGCGTCAAATTGGAAAACCCATTCATTAATGTAAAATACGACCAAGGTTTCAACTTTCATTCGCTGCACTACAATAGAAGCATCTCGTGACATTCCTGTACACATGTATGGTAGATATCCACAAGCGTGTAAACATTATTCTATGTCGGACAGTGGTAGAGGAAGGTAGCGCACTTGTTTCTCAAGCAAGAGTGATTTGTACAAATATTTCTTGTTTTACCAGATTGTTGTGTGGCCAATAGAATGATTGTTAAAAGTTCATTTATGTTGGAATGTAACATTGATTTTTAGAGAGGATTTATGTTCCAGATGATCACCATTCAATTAGACCAAACCTTGAACAGAATTTTAATGGGGATTTATGGCTTGTAAAATTTCATCTGAGTATAATTCAAAAAAGTTACTTGAACATGTCCTTTAAATTTGGGAAAGAGAAAAAGTTTTTATGCAGGATTAAAAATGGAAGTTATGAAAGACAATTCTCAGCCTGTCTAGGACTGACTGATCCTCCTCACAGGATAACAGAGCGTTCTTGCTCGGTGGTTAGTGCGGACTGCAACTGAAAGACTGAAGTTAAATCGTATTGACTTTATGAGTGAACTCAAGTTATCTGGCATAACAACAAATAGGGGAATAGTTAGCAATTCCCTCCGAAGCTAGGGTTTTCTTGCGCAGTCTCGTAAGAAAACTCATCTAATTCAGAAGTGTCACGTTGCGGACAAATGGAAGCTTACTACAATTAAGCATTTAATTAATGCGACCCGTTATCATTTTCAGAAAAATATCTTTTGGTTCATCAAATGAGACTAAAAGTGGACTTTTTGAACAAAATGGCATCAATCATATTTGGAGGAAAAAAGGAAAACAGCCATTCCTGTGGTATGAAACTTGGTGGAGGTTCTATTGTGGATTGTGATTGTTCTGTTTTGGGGTCGGCCATCTCATCATCATTGAAGAACTCACTAAAAGAAAATTTTTGAGGGATGTTCGATAACTTTATCAAACTTTTGTTCGCTTTATGAAAAGAAATCGTGATAGAGAAATTACTCATTTGGTCTATGAATTTGCAAAGTATGAGAATGACGAATGTAAACTTTTCGAATTAATTTCCTGTAGGAGCTGGCTTAAGAAATTCAGATGTTGTAACCTAGTTGATGTGAAAGAAGAGATCAAGCTATTAAAATTGATTATTCCTCTAATGAGAGATTCTGTGTGTACAGAGGAGAGCTGAGTTTATTAGAAAAGAACTCCTTCTCGTTCTTATAAAGCTCGTGAGGTCAAGGTTTCACGCTTCAATACAAATGAAGACTATGTATGAATATATGTTTACCAAGAACTGTGGGTTAAATTACAGTAGATTTAAATTTTTGTTCACAGTTTTAATCGCATGAATTCTTTAAGTAAATAGTCTTTCATCTGCTGGAAAAGTTGAGCGAGAGTCCAAGTTTCCTTTTTGTTGCGCCGAGAAAGTAATGATCGGTTTGTGGTTGGCCTGCGTGAGCAGCGCACTTTCACTCTGATTGGCATGGCGAGAGGTTTTGGGCATTTATTCGCAATCGAACGTCCGTGCATGTTCATATTTGTACATAAATTTATTTTAAACTTTTTGATGACCCTTTTAATTTGTCCCACTTGATTGAAAAACACACTGTGCAGTGTTTGATTGACATTCATTAATATTTAATGGTGGCTCAATGGCTCTAAAGTTCTGCTGCCATGAGTTATAGAATTCAGTAATTTCACTAGATAGGTTTCTTTCCAATACTTACATGCCTGGGTCCCCCCCCACTGGATCATCTGCACTAGGTATTAGCTGCTCATTGGTAGGGGTGACGTGATGACCAATATCATTCATTGTTGCCCAGTAATGTCCTCTTAAGAGTGTCAGGGAACCTTTTACGGTGTTCAGCAACAACACTCAGAACAAACTGGAGTTGTTGCTCATCCTTTGTTAGACGACTACAGTAGAGAAATCCTCGACCAAAGCAATGGCACGTTCAGCGTGGTCATTAGTGAAAGCTAATGTGCTGACAAAACTTTTTGTAGCACTGAAGCTGGGATGATGCTTCCACTGAACTGCCGGATGTTCGAGGAAATCATTTTGAAGACGCAAGTTATTAAAAAGAAGTCTTGATTTCTTGGTCTTAAAGTCAACTAAAGTGTTTTCTTGAATGATTTTCTTGTTGATAGTTGCACGTTTCGGGATTTTCGATGTCGATGTTGATGTTGTCGTTCAAGTCAAAATCAAACAATGCTAAAACAACCAACTCCTCAGCAAGGTACCACAGTTGGGCTGCAATCTTCTCCACCGCAGCGTTGGATATGTTAATCGTGTGGTACATCTGACATTGCTTCAGCAACTTCAGGTCCTTTCTTGGGGCCTTCGAAGTAATGTGGGCTGTTATCCACGCTTCAACGTAGATACGGGAAAAGAAGATGTAGAGTTCTCGCAATATTCGATGCTCGCATACTGCCAGTTTGAATCGTGAGCGAAACATCCAGACTTTGAAGGTGTAGATCACTTTCGCCATCCACCAGGCGTGGTGTAATGCTCCGGTAGCTGCAAAGTGGATGCCTCGAAAAGGGACACCTCCAAGGAAGATGATAGTCAGTTCAAGGAGTTCTCTTTAGTCATCTCTGGTCTGAGTGACTTTGAAAACTGTCTCCAAGATCTCCACCATCTCATCTTTGAAGTTGACCACAGCGTCGGCCGTGTAATCATCAGCAGGTGAAGTCCCCATGGCTTGAGAAAAGACTGCTCCAGCAATCAATCCCAAGATATGATGGCGACAAGCAATGTTTAGCAGTTCGTGACCGAGAAGCGGTTCCAAAAGAATTCACGTTCCTTTTTGCCGACCAGTATTAAAACTGGTTGTATCGAAACACATTTCCAATGCCCTTTCCTCTAAATCCCAGTCTTTCAGAACAGAAAAGATAGCCTGAGCTTGTGCTTCTCCTCTCCCCGATAGTAGCTTTTGTACTGTATGAAGCTGCGATTTACCTTTATCTATCACTAGCACAGACAATCTGTCCATAGTTCCAATGCCAGGGTGAACTGGGATGATCTTCTCATCCCAGTGCACGATTAGGGGGAACTATTGGTCAAAGTTTTCCTAAACTTTTTCCGAGGTGGATTTACAACGCTGCTGTCGTTGCCGGTTCAGGGCTAGTGGGCTAGTGGTGAAACTGTCCAAAAGCGCGAACAGTTTCACCAGTTACCCTGACTGCAGCTCTGTCTGACACCTTATTTCGCTTCAAAGTTGCAGCAAGTTCTGGTTACAACACTTGTTGGCGCCTATTTCGAAGGACCTGGTGTCGCGCAGCTGGTACGTGGGCCTGCAACTAGATCTTCTTCGTTTTCATTAATACTGTCAACTGTGCTGCATTCTACAATTACTAAAGACTGGAAAAGCGGTCATCCTCAATAACTCTCTTCCACTGCATCATAGTTTGCGCTTCTCTTCTCCTTTTTCTGTGTTCTTTCTTCTTCAAGCTAATATCTACTGATGCCATGTCATGATCCATGATCCATGTACTTTTCATGCCACGGAACAATTTCTTTCATTTAATCTCTAGATTAGGGTGATATTATTGTAGTTAGGGTAATATTGGGAATAATCGCCGTGCCATAATGTTTGCGACGGAGTCTGAATAAAATTTTTTATCCATGTACTTTTCATGCCACGAAACAATTTCTCTCATTAAGTCTCTAGATTAGGGTGATATTATTGAACTTAGGGTATAATTGGGAATTATCGCTGTGCCATAATATTTGCGACGAAGTCTGAAGACAATTTTTGATTTCACAGGTAGAGAAGTCCATCACAAAACAAGCAACATAGACTATTGATCGAGCTTACCAAGATGTTTCTTTGGCAACCATAAACAGCGTTGGATAAAAATGAGTTGAATAAAGACAGTCGTGTTCAAGAAATAAGCAAAAATTTCTTATCAGGGAAATCGAAGAAAAATAGTTGGGGACAAGATTACTGAATATCTAGAAAGCTACTGCGACGGCCTCTCAAATGAAAAATTAATTGGGCTGGAATGTACAACCCTTGCCACAGATTTCCTAGAAGGTCACATTGAATGAGCGAAATATTTAAATGATTCTTCACTGGTGCTTAGAGAGAGGCTATGTTAATGTGTAAAATAGGAAGATAATTAAAATAATTGCATTGGTAGCAGAAACAGATTGTGATCATCTTAATTCATTCATCAAGTTTTTTTGAGGGAGAAACATGATGCAAAAAATCATAACCGAATGTTTCAAAATAGCTTTTCTTGATCAATAAAATAACTAAATTCTACCCACTCTTTACGATACAACGCACATTGAATTGTAATCTCAGGTTGTTTAATTACTCCATAGACCATATAAATGTCATATTTTCAAACCCAAAAATAAATGAATTTTATGAATAAAAAACTTAAATAATGCATGCATTCATCTTGATATCGGCTTTAAAACTATACTTTTCCTCAGCAAATCTCAGGGATCAATAATAGAGCACGTTCAAAAAAAAATTTTTAATATGCCTACATAGAAAAACTAAACGATTTTTCAACAGGCCAAACTGAAAAACAAAGAATTATTACCTCTGATTGAAGGCCTCCGCTCGTAAAAAAATTAGAGCAGAACAATGGATAAATCGAAAGTTAAAAGTAATCATGAGAACAAAATCATTTCTGAATACATCAGTTAGTTGTTGGAGAAAATAGGTATCGTGAATTACTTCTCAAACAAATAACTAAAATGCTTTCAAATGAAACGTTTTACCCCTGATCTTACTGCAGCAGAATATTTTTGCTTGACTCCCGTTCATGGGTCGCTTGTAAAGACAAATTAATAAAGAACTAACGGCTGTTAGCGAGCACAAGTTTAGTTTGAATACATTTTTTTCTTCCTGTACACGGGGCCAGATCTGAAACAAACCAAAATGTACAAACCAAAGCCAATTACTGAATCAATTTGGAAAATTACTTTGTTAGCAATGATTTTTGTCATAAATCGAAAGCATGATGTACATTTCTTATTAGTGCATTTAAAAAACTCATTCTTCTTATTGTTGGAGCATGATAGGGCGAAGATTGCTTCAGTTTTTCACAAGAAAAAACAACTTAACGAGTGTCTGGATAGTCATTCTTTATGACACCTGCGTGCAATCGTTTGTTGAAACCTAGTCTATTCTGCATTTCTTACAGCTCAGGATGACCAAATGTTGCTCGATCTCAATAAGCTACACGAGGCCATTCGCTTTTCTGGGATTCAGCTCACTATGTGGGAAGTGGAGCGTTGCTAAACTTCACAGAGGGAGTACTAATTTACTGAGAATGTAGCAAATGGGTTATTTGTCTGGAAGGTATTATTCTTTATGTTTTTTAATTACTTGACTGAAGTATCATAAATGTGAAAGATGATGAAATTTCCCATGTGAAACCAATTCTCACTGAGTAAGAGTAATTCTCACTGAGTAAGCTTTTCCATTTCACGTAGCTTTTGAATAGCGCTCCAGCCAACACATCAGAGGAGAAGCATCAACGAAGAACTAACATTCGCCAATCAATTCGTTCTTAATAACAGAAGAAAATTGCATAGACAGCGAGAGATTGATAGTTGAATTATCTCTTTCGTTTTTCACAAATTTTCGAGCTTATGCTAGTCTACTTTTCCCCTCGTTGACGAAGCTTAAATTCATTGCATACCTCATGAATATAAATGTCGCACCATTACTCGCATTAGAGAAAAATTTGAAGCAGACGGAACCGTCCATAATGTCAACAAGAAACTTCTGGATGACAACGGATATCCACGAGCCTTGGAAAAAAAGAGCAGGTGCAGGAAGCACTCCTTCGATTACCACAGAAATCTCTTCGACCAACTGCTCGGGAAACTCACGTCTCAACAAATAGCATCATGAAGCCTCTGCACTGAAAATGCTACATTTCAACACTCACCCTCGCTCCAATTATCGTTTATCGCACTAAACTAAGAAGAATTGATGCATTGAAATTGGAAATTGAAAGATAATGTCGCGATATTCCTAATGACCTGTTTCGTGACGTTTGCGAATCCCTTGGTGCGTGTTATCAGCGTTGTCTGGACGAATTTGGTCTTCAACTTGAACTTTACTTTTCCCTAAATCTGAGACTCAAGCTCTACGTAGTGTGGAAAGTTCTCGTCACATTATTCTAGACGGTCCATAAGTGCTACGTCGGTAGAAAGGTTCTGCTCTCAAATGACGAAATTTTGCGGCACGCAAACGCAAGTAAAAATTCAGAATTTCACATGAGGAAGTGTAATGATTCCGATAATCAAACTTCATAAAAGTTTACACGTCACATTAACTACACAATTTCGTTCTGTCAGATGGATCGTTGTTTCGATTCAATTAAATGCAATGCGTTATTGTTTGTTTTCCAGGTGCTCCTTCAATCTCATTTTAAAACATCAGATCTTTCATTTAAGTTAATTCGTTGATCAGGCGAAAATAGCTTTCAATGAACCCGTGTTAATCCGCTGATGAATACGAGTCAATTCGTAGATAAATCCGATGCAATACAACATCAATCCGAGGAAATACTTTGAAGAACCAGAGGTAATACTCTGAAGATGCGAGATGATGTTCAGATTTATACGAGAAAATGTGTTGGTTAATATCATTCGAAGAGTGGCCATCTCATTCGAATTCTAACCGACGCTATCTCTTTTAATATTCTATTTCACATGTCAATTAAGATGCCGTAAAATATAGCTTCAGTCTCCAATGTGAATATTTGCATAATAAATAGCTTCATAGGAAAAGTGCATTCGAGTTTCAGAAAGCCCTGCCGAGCATTTAATGTCAACGATGCAAATTCCATAACAATAATGTTACATTTCAACGCTCACTCAAATAAAAGCATTTCTTGGAACGCTTGTACTCAATGGCGACTTGACTAAATTATCGGAATTATTTTCATTTTCTGCTTCCATCCTAATGGTGACACTTAGTTTGTGTGTGATACCACCAAACTCGGACGTGTCGATCGAGTATTCGAGAAATTTTTTTTCTTCTCTTTTCTTCTGCTTTGTTGTCAGTAGAAGCAGACTGCTGCCCGCACATACTTCAACGAGAGCTTCTACCTATTAATCCGCGTGTTTTTCAGCGTTTTTCTGCGAAATGACACAAAATTTCCAGCCATACACTTCGTAGTCGACGTCTCCTAATGCAACGCTTGAATTTTAATTTTAGATAAGTCCAATCAAAATTCGACGCTTCCCAATGTTGTATCCTTGTAATTTGTTTTTCATTCCTGTAAACAACCTGTATATGACATGCAATTGTTTTCTAACTGAACGTGGTTTTGTCGATCTTCACGCAGCGTTTTTTACTGAAATTTAATGTGTTCGCCTTTCCATGTGCTGACGTAGTTCCTGCACTAGTCTACTAAATAAACAAAACCCTTCAGTCTGAAGAAAGGAAACGTACTAAAGTCTACAGAATAGGGGAAGCTTTAGTCCATCAAGAACATCGTATTCCACGATGTTCTTTGAGAGCAAGAGAAAAGGCGTATAAAAATAAAAAAATTCATCGCTACTGCACAAAAAAAACGCAACTCTTAATCTAATACAACACAACTTTGCCTCCTTATGAAGAAATGAACGACCCTAAAAAAAGCACAGATAAGGGTCGCATGCCCGTTTGAGACGTTCGTATGATACGACGTCTCTGTCGAGCAACACGATATGGTAATACACTAGTGCTAACATATGAGCACACTTCTGAGCAGTCATACATGAAAATTAACCTAAGAAAAATCATTATCACTTTCGTAGCGCGAAATGGCATGAGCCTAAGAACACCAAATAAGACTAATTTACTCGTTTAGGTATCTCGTATTAGCCGAGAACTCTTTGCGAGAAGCAGGTCAGAAGATTGCACTTTGAAATGAAACAAACTAATCCTGTAGAGAAACACGTCAAATTAACCCAATGAAATATTATTTTCCCTTCCGTAGCAAGAATGAAAATGAAATTTTAAGTATAGAAAAAGATCAGCTCACTCGGACAAGTGTCTCGTATTCAACAAGACCTCTTGCTAGCAAAAATTTGAAGTTACACGAAGCTAGAAAACATACTCCTACTGAGGAACACAAATAAAATTAAACTTGAAGAAAACACATCTTGTTGATACAAGGGAAATCCATCAATTTAATCCACAGTAGGTCGTTGTATTTGCTTGGAGTGTGATCCTGGGATTTATTAGTGGAGCTAACGTCTTCCTGGCCCTTTTTTTGGAGGACCTGGGAAATGCTGCACCCTACAGTTAGCTCTGGTGTGCCCTAATCTATACTGCAATTGATGCACGGCTGCGGCACTGTCCTGTACAGCGCTAAATCCACGGCAGGTGCATTTAGTACTTCTTGATGCTGCTGTGGTGCCCTCGCGTGGTAATTTTGGTGATAATGACTTCTCAATCTGCCTCTTCCTCTCCAGTGCTGTGCTTCTTCGTAGCCTCTTCTGTGCTATGGCGAATGCCGCATTGTGTGGCCCACACCCGCAATCTCATGATGGGGTCTTCCTTCACTTCGCCCAGGTCTCTCAGGTTCCTCTCTTTCTGTTGTTTGCCCTGGCACTGGTAGCAGTCGTCGATTTTCCACTTCTACCGCTTTATCTCTCTCAATGCTAGTATGCTCGTATAATTCACAATTCTATTAATCGCTTTAATGTGCTTATAACAGAGGGTAGTGTGTTGGAGGTAGTCGTGGGTACACTACAACTAAATGATATGTTGTTGTATGGTAGCCCCATAAAACGTGCAATAGGATGTTTCACAGTAATCATAAATTTTTCAACAACATCTTGAGTATCAAACACCTGACGCTATCCTAATGATTTGGCCGGCCCACAATTCCTCTACAAGTTTAACTACACACAAATACATGGCAAAAATGCAACCTCTCCTATATTACGTTTTCCCAACAGCACGGGACATGGTCATGCCTCCAGTTTACAAGTTCATTCGCACTGGCATCAGTTCATATTCTCTGGACATCATCAGTTCAGGAAATGTGCTTTTTACGACTGTGTTCAGCTCATCACGCCTCTGACTCTCCGCACGTCAACATTTCCATTGCGCCGCCCAACCTGCAAAAACCGATTGATCTTTTTGATTGCAAAATCGTGATCATTTATATCTTAGGCTTTATTTCCACGGCATTTATTTTTTCCATCACAAATATTTCGAACAGCATTTCTTCTGAAAAAACTATTTTTCCCCCTCCCGATGGCATTTGATTTCTTTTTTCTTCGACCACCCCGGTCTCGTTTTTTGAATTTCCTTATTTTTTCTCTGTAAATAGATAGAGAAACTTCAACTACCGTTAAAAAAATTTAACTTGTTTAATCTTTTGCATATAAATATTTCGACGCACTCTACATCCACATATTATTTCCAGCGCAACTTTTATTTCCACCACCGCCTATTCATAACGCACGTACTTCCTTCTCCGATGGTTTTCGGCGCACTACTGCCCTTTTCCATGAGCTATACCTAAAGTGTTCTTAAGAGCTGTTCTCTAATTCTTATTTGACTAATTGTGTCCTCAGAAACTTCAGAAGTGGTCGTTTAAACCCCTCCTGTGTGTCGATTTGTCTGTTTAATTGGCGGTCCTGATGCTCGCATTCTCCTCTCGTAAGGTGTATATGTCCCGTATTGGCTGTGAGAACGCGCTTTCCCCGCTTTCTTACGAGTGCGAACTGGAGACATTTCCCTGTGAATTCGATGCTCAATCTTTTTCCATGCGTATTTTCTAGCGCCTGAGTGTTAGGTCACCCTCTTGTGGTTGACCATTGGTTTTCACGTTCCTTCGGCTCAAGGATCTATCATAAATCTGCTTTCGACGGTCTATCAAAAAATCGCTGATACACATCCTACACAAACACAACCCACTTCGCACAACACACATCAGCACACACCTCAAACACAAGCACCAGGACTCATAAAGCATCCAAAATATTGAAGCAACACGCCCGTACTGTTGGAAAACGTAATTTTAATTGTGTGCTAAATTTCACCAAACGAATCTTAATAAAATGCTACAAACACCCTTGCAACCTGGTAATAAAAATGAAGCAAAACACGATTTAGTCATTAAAGAACACCATCTAGTAATTGATTCATTAAATTCATCAAATTAAATATTTCCTAACATGAAAGGAAAAAGTAAAAAATTTGGAGTTTGAGTGTATTGAAAGCATTGCACACGCACAAGTGAAAATGGCTAAGATTGAAGGCCCAGAAACTGAGTTTGATTGATTAAAGGGTAGAAGTAAAGATGAAAATGAGCAAAAAAGGTGAAAGATAGGAGAAAGATACGAAACATTAGAGCAACGTATATTGATGCAAATGATTGGTGGGAGAAATGAAGCTCATGCTAGGAATTGAGTTGATTACATATGTACCATAGCTTACTGCGAGGTAAGAAAGTACATTGCTGCATGACGAGTCGAGGATTATTCTGATTTTCATCATAATTTCTGAGTAACATAGGAAAAATGTATGAAGATATTACTTAATTATAAAGATATTAGTTGATTATGAAGATATTAGTTAACTATACATATCTTCTTACTTTACTTGAATGCTTGTCTTCCTGCTATCGCTTCAGAAAACTTTTTAATTAAGAAGATATTAGTTAATTTTTATGAAATGACTGTAACGTTCTTTCAATAAAATCTAAATCTATAAAAATTGACATACCTATGTACTTTTAGAAATAAATAGGGATCGTGTACGCAATTTCTTCCCATTTTTGTTATAATTACGGTGATAATGGAGGGAAATGGGGGAAAAATGTGGAGTACATGTTTTTTTTCAAAATCTATTTCCTCCTAGAGTTTTTATTGTAGAGCAATGATTCAGGTATCATTATATGCGCAAAAGCTGCTCTATCTACTGACATACGATTTTTTTAATTCATAGTAATTGTTGTTTACATTAAAAAATCTATAAAAAATGATGACTTCAAAAATAAAATTAAATTTCATAATAACTGAACTATTGCAAAATTGAAAATAATCCTTCGACTCGTGAAGCAACAACTCTTTCCGCGTCCAAAGACACCTAAATCATTGCTCTAAGATAAGTACTTTTTGAGATAACGTCTCATGAAAAGGATACACTTCCCTCCCCCTCTATTCCCCTTTCCCCATTGTCTCCAAAATTATGTCGAAAGTGGGGAAAAATTATAAAGACGACCCCTATTTATGTTCAAATATACATATGCATGCCAATTTTCATACATCTAAATGTCATAGAAAGAACTTTACAGCTATTTCATTAATTCAGTCGATTTCACCGAAGACGTCTCCCTCAACATTCCAAGCATTCATTCAATATTTAATGAAATAATCAATTCAACCTACTAAATTTAACTTATAATATTTTATTCAGCCACTGCCTCTTAGCTACTCTGATGCAATATACCGATGCTGATCTGTTTACAAATGTTATTAATCGCATGTGCTTAGCACATATGCGCACAGAGTTTGACAATTCATTTTTTCATAAAGTCTAATCTTGTTTTCAAGTTTCTTCATTTGATTGTTGATGTTTTTGAATCCTACACAGGTTTTCTTGTCAGTTAACCAAGATTCTACTTTGAACCTAGCTGGCTGGAAACCCTCTCTTTTCTGCTTGACGTAAATATTGTCTTCATATTTCTCCTTCATATCACCCACTGACATCATGCAATGAAATGGTCTAATAATTTTAAATATGCTCCAATACAATTTCTCATTGCAAAATGCACCACAACATTGCTTATAAGACGGTCTGTCATCAATAAATGTATATCTTCATATTGAATTGAGCTCCCAGGTGGATAATATACGGTCCCGATCTGACGGTTAGGTAGGCCTTCTTTTTGATGAAAAAGTGTGTTTTTTGATTTGTTAATACCATCCTTTTTGGGGGCCACTGCTATCCTTTTCTTCAGAACCTATTACTTACTTTTTAAACTTAAATCTTCTTGCGAATTTCTTTCTGACCTGCTGTTTCTATGCGCATTGTGTTCAATTAACTGGCAACACACTGGTGTTACCTCACAGGGATGGCCCATGTGGGAACACACGTTATGCATAAATTTCGCATGTACGAGTCCATACAAGATGGTCTCTTCATTATTCCTCTCTTTGGAAAGACTCTTGTGTTTTGGGAAACGTAAACTAACTTATATTATAATAATAACGAATATGTTGATTGGTGCACAGTTTTACGTTATTGTATAGTATTATCCTATAGCTACACTTTAATTTTTAGATTGCGCTGCAGAATTGGGATTGAAGGCAAGAAGAGCCCAAGACTAGCACGGGAAACAAGGATCATCTTCGCTGGAGGTTACTTCAGGCGTTGATGACGATGCATCGCAGTTGAAAGTCTTGGCATCAGGCATCGGAAGCGAGGAAGAGGAATGGAACCCTGAAGAACTTGATCTCAGGCTGCTCATGTGGGCTCGTTTGTGTGAAGAAATCAATAGTGCATCTATCGTCAACGAGGGAGGCGGTGAGTTTTTGCTGAACACTGGCTGTTTGAATTGTCGCGTTTTAGAGGTATCAATTGATTCTTTTTCCCATAGCATTGTTTGCAACTTTGTGCATTAGCGGAAAACTTAAAAATGCTTCAACTAGCTAGGCAAAAATGTGTATTTTAACTACGCCTAAGCCAAAAGCTCTTTATTATGAGGAAATGTTCGTAGCAACCGAATATTTGTAATGTTGTAAATGTGGAACTTTATGAGGTAATGCTACTCTTTCACCTTACAGCAGTAGCCTCTCACGACCTGTATTTTTTATTTTTAGTTTTGCAATCGATTCAAGCCATTCCTATTGAAGTAAACATACACTGATTCTAATTCAAAAATCTCGTGAAATTATTGAGGAACGGGTGGATAATAGTCGATATGAATTGTTGCTAAAAAATGAAGTGTCTCACGTAAATGAAATAGATGCCAAAAATCCCAAGAGGCGTCAACCCATAATATTCACAATACTCGTTTCTATCAAACGAATATACACGTGACGATACGTGTTATAAAATTGTATGATTATTATTCATTTTGATACATTCAGAGCAGATGTGCACGACTGGCAACTCCTGGGCCACAGTAATGGTCTTGGGCCACTGTGCAAGGCCATAATAAAATCATTACCTAATAAATTCCTCAACTTTTTTACATCACTCCCCTCACGGGGACACAATTATTGTATTTATGGGAATTATCGCTCCAAGGGGGATTATGTGAAGTACCGATCTAAATGTTTGGTCGGCTTCCTTTTTATTGAAATAGCATAGGTTTTTTTTACGGACCATCTTTTTTCGGTTCTCTGCTGTCCTGTTTTTAAGCACCTACTACTTTCTTCTTCAACTTTTTTCTTGTTTCATCAACTTTTTTCTAAGCTTAGTGTTTCTAGGCCCTTTGTGGATTGATTCTGCGTTCCCTTAACTCCATAATAAATGGTGCCTCCATCCTTCTCCTCTTTGAACAAGTTTGTCGTGGCAATGAGGGCTAATCAATTTTTACATCCCTTTATTCATAAACATCGCTTCGGCTTTGGAGTCGAAAGGTTTGACTCTACAGTAGTCCAGTCAGTCTCACGGCAAGAAGTAAACAGATGGTCTTCTACGGCAATAGCTAATCTCAGCATAGTGCCCCACAATGATCCATGAGTATAAAAAATTTATGGGCGGGAGGGATTTGGGCAACACGCTGCTCTCTTGACACAGTGTCAAAGTCAGAAATAACAAGTGTTATATTCCTATATTTTTTATTTGTTAAAGATTGCTGCTACAAATGGGTGTTGCAGTACCGAATGATTACATTGGTAGTTTGGTGTTATTTTTAGTCATGCTAATGTTTTTGCTTTTCTCGCCGAAGAGCTCTGCTTTAGTTTTAATGGATGAACTGTTTTCTGATCTAACTCGCGCTGCAATAATTTCTTCCAAAAATTGTACGTCAGGGTAGAGAGTTTCGCCCCTCTGTCATGGAGCC
>JACJUY010005411.1:54733-70170 GCA_014220935.1 Platorchestia sp. MABIK | reverse complement strand
TTCTCGTAAATACTACAGTTGTATCTTCTGAGGAGAAGAATATGTGTTAGAATTTAAGTTTTTTCTTGAACTAGAAAGCTCGTATTTTCAACAAAGACTGCTTGGAAACGTTTGATCTCGCTCATGATTCAAATCACTTTCTCTTCATGAAGAATTTTCCCTGTTATCTTTCAAATGCTGACATCTATCAAAGGCTCATATCTTGTTAATACCTGTGCAATGAGTATTTTTATGCTCATGCGGCGCATAAACCCAAATCTTAGGCACTCTCGCGAACAGTTTCAGAAAATATGAAAATAAATTTAAATCATTGCTTGACAGGGTGCTAGTTTAGTAGGCGATTTACGTAGTAAGTTTGAGATATCCGAAAGTGAAAAACTTTCGATAAAGAAAATAGGGCAAATGACTGAAGGTTTGATTGGACTTATTTAGTAAGGTGAGGTTTTGGTTTGAGCCGCACAAAAAAAAAACATTTAAACAGCCTGCTAGCTTAGTATCTTGACTGGTTGACGTCATACTTGATAATGGAGTTCCCTGAGAGCATTCGTTAAGATAAAAAATGACATTGAAAATGTAATTTAACGCTGTTATAGTCAGCAAATTTAACCGTACTGAGTGTAGATCCCCGAACAACCTAATATGATGACGTGTAGATTGCCTATGAAACAGACACCCACGAAAGGTACTTATGAAACAATTTGAGTTACAGGTTTTCTCCTGATAACGGCCTACTGTTTACTATTCACTGATATTTCAATTTGTAAATTGTTACCGTGCTTGGATTCTTGGTTGGTTCCTTCATCATTTCACGGCAACAAGCACACACCCGTTTATGCTATTAGAAATGCTTATATGTTTATACGTGTTTTTGACAAACTGAACAGCGTTAATCAAAGCAAATTACTTCTGAATTCCTGCAACAACGATTTTTCATAATGTGGTTAAAATGTCATTTCAATTAGCCATGATGACGGTTCCTTAACCTACGTCATTCCAAAAGAAACCGACAACACATGCACCAACCAAAGTGAACATTTACTAAATTAGAACTACTATGGATCTCCGCGAGATGGCAGAAACACAGAGCAGGTCTTATGGAGCATAAACATGTTATTTTTATCTTTACAACTGCCCNTTGTGAGTATTGTGGAGACTGGAGGGAATTGTAGGCCGTTACAAAGGCCCCAACACTGTTGGCCCTCATCTTCAAGTTCAAGTTCAAGTTCATGGCTAAGTTAAGTTATTTTAGGTTTACTTAGGTTTGTTTACTTAACTAGTCTAAATTTCCTTAATCTAACCTCAGCTATCGGTATGTCTATACCGTATTTCACCTTATTTACGTGTCAGCTTGTTCAATTTAATATACGACGTTCCTATAGCTTCATATTCAAATTTCTCGAAACTACGAATTTGCGAGCACCATGTAATTCATGTAAAGCGTCTCAAATGCCTTCAATTACTTAAATTTTGTAATGAAATAATAAAAGTCGTTGGCAACATTAAAATTAATATTGACCAAAACGGCGCCTTGTTTTGGAACCAGCTGTATGCAGAGCATTTATGGAATTTTTTCGTAGGATTGGGCTGCTAAACAACCTGTAAAGAATTGATAGTAACAATTATTGGATTATGGATAATATTCTAACAATTTCAGATAGAGCAACAACAAAACCTCTCTAAAATTGCAAATATTAGTAGCTAAATGTATTATTAATAACCGTAAGTTTTTTAAAAAAATTTCTTGAATGTGCCCAGTAATTTTCTCTATGGGATTACATCTTTATGTGATATCTTTTCAAAAAGATAAAATTATTATTGATACTTTAACTGTTCCCTGATAAAATGTGCATCATCTAAGTCTTGTAAAATTTCTGATGCCATGATTCTACTCAACATTTAGTGTTTGGTCATTATCTAAACAGAAAAGAAAATTTTCACAATACTACAGTGCAAAGGCTTAGAGTTTGAAATTATTTTCATTGTAAATATGTGTACTTTTACTAACAATTTCAGCCCTTACAATTTAACAATTCTGCAAGGTATCATTTATAGTTGAAAAAATATTGTCAGTGAAAATTCCTAAATAATTTCAAATTATTCAAGTAAATAACTTGAAGAAAACTTGAATTTTTCAATTGCCCTGGAAATAAATTAAAATTTGTGATTAAATTGAGTATGCATTATGCAGAAATTTAATTCTCCAAATGCCCAACTTGTTTAGTTATTTATAAAACAAATTTACTGATGTTTGAATTATTAAGAATTATTCAGAGTTATTTTTTCAGTAACAAATGTTCTTTGTGTGTGTTTAAATGTAACCTGCAATTAAATCTTATATTAAAAGCCTGTATAATAAATAATAATATATATATATATGTGTATACATCCAGTTTCCTCCACTTAGTGAGGGGATGTTGCAAGTTTGATAAGAATGAACAATCTGAAAAATGAATTTATCTGAAAAAATTATGAATGGCTGCAATATGAGGTTTGTTTACTAAGGCTATTTTGCAATGCATAGAACAGGAAATTTGTGTTGTAATTGTAGTACATGTGTGGTAGCCAAATAAAAACATTTTTGGCCCAGAAATTCAACAGAGGCGTTTTTATTGCTTGTAATAAATACAAAATTTGTTTCTGTGCTTGTAACATAAGGAAAGTTAGTTGCACAGGAATTAAAATATAAAACTTCATTGAATGAATCAAAAGCTTTTAATAGAGCTAAGGGTGCTCACATTTTGTATGTGTTATAAATGTAGGGAAGAAGGTTTATTGTTCATGAACTACTTTTTGACCTGCAAGTACCTTCTAATTGTGGTACTGAGAAATAAATAAATAAGGTAATGTTTTGAAAGTTAGTTTATGAAAAGAAAATTGAGCAGGCTTAAATTACATCTTGAGATTACCTAGCTACAGTGTGTTGGTTTGTAGGTAATCTTCACTAATTAATTGCTTCTTGATATTGCTACAAAAGAACGACTATACATATGAAAAAGAATAGTCTCAACTCCAAACCCGAGAGACACATATCAGTGTACCGTTTTTCTTCATATTTGTAAATTTATTCTCTGTACGTGAATGTATTCACATTTTTGCAGAATATCAAGTCTCATAGATCAGGCCCCACTGATGTGCCAGTTTCTTAAGATGTACTATTTGAATTATTTATGTGAGAACCTAATATGAGCTGTTTTTTTCACATTTGCTAGTTATCTGAAAGCTTTTGATGACAAGTATGTAATCAAGCCATGACTGAGGTTCTTTTTTTTTTGCCTGTTTAATAGAGATTCATTGAAATTATTCTGTTGACCATCAGGAGATGGCCGTGGGAGTTGGTGTATGTATAGCATAAGATTTGGTGGTTTTTCTTTGTACAAATGTTAGAATGGCTCATGGTAAAAATGAAAATGGATGCTCATGTAGAAATGCAAGGAAGAGTTAAAATTCATGAGATATTGGTGGGCATGAAGTATCCAAAATAAAGGTGGGCTGAGTGATTCAGAAATAAGGAACTTAGCATGCACTTACCAGGGTGCATGGCTGTCTTGAATGAAAATAGTGAATGAGAGTTTGAAGGCTGAGGCAGATGTTTTCTTGAATGAGCTGGACTACTTAAGAGGAACGTCTACCCAGAATTAAAAAAAGGCTGTCACGTTTGTTGTATGGGAACCAGATCTATGAAATTTGGCATATGTATATATTTTTGATGGGGTTACAGACGTGTATCACAAACTTTTTTCAATTTTCACACTAATTACTGAGATAATGGGGAAAAATGGATGAAAAATAGGGTATTTTCACAAGCTATCTCCTCCAAAAGTTAATATTGTAGAGCAATAATTTAGGTTTCATTGAATGCGCAAAAATTTGCTGCATAGATGGACGGAAAATGGATTCAAAATTTGTGAAAGTTTAGTTTTTATGAAACTATAATATATTTTTGAAAACTCATATTTTTTCTATAGATTTTTCAATGCAACTAAAAAATACTGTGCATTTCATATTGATTCTCCCTCCAGCCATGCAGCCACTCTTTGCACATTTAATGAGACCTTGATCATTGCTCTACAATGATAACTGTTGGAAGAGATAGCTTTTGAACTTTTTATTTTCAACTGTTCAAGAAGTGCATTTTTCAACCATTTTTCAATTTTTTTTCATTTTCAAGCTATATTGCTTGGAAAAATTGACAAGGTTGATGCTCTGAATGCTATCTAAGCATATGAATTTCTTTTCTTATAAGTTTTTTGTGATTCCTTGAACAAAATGGTACCACAAGGGAAATCATAGATACGTGTCACCGCTCTAGGAGGGCACGCTACGACGTCCTACCCGACATGCACCTCCCCTTCCCCCGTTCGTTTCCTCCTCTGACTAAGCAAAGAACGTTGTGTAGCTATGCTAAGTTGTAAACTAAGAAGTTCTGTGTCAAATAGACCAACAAAACCAAATCCAGAAATTCCTGATTTGTGTCTAATGCAGTGACTGTCAGGCGCTGGCAGCTGCATTCAAATCCACCTCCTTCCTCCCCTTGTTTCCTCCTTTCACAAAGCACAGAACATTCTGAATCTTTGCTAGCCTGTAAACTGAGGACTGATGTATTGAATAGAACAATAAAAACAACAACAAAAAAACAATTTTTAGGGGCCTGGCACATGCACTTGCTGGTCAGTGCTGGCTGCTGATAGGACCCCTTACCCCTTCCCAACCCCATTTCCCCCACTTAGATACTCACATTGTTCTACAAATTTAGCAGCTTGTGAAGTAAGCATATATCTGATGAATAAAGTAATGAAACAAAAACCAAGTATTTTTTGGATTCTGGGTAGATGTCCCTCTTAAAGAGAATATGCTGAAAGAGAGAATGAGAAGAGTGCATGAGGTAAGGTAGTGGTGAATAGTGATGTAAATGACAGTTTTCAATCAGTGAATTTGATGGAAGCAACAAAGGGTAGAGTGCATGAAAAGAACTTGGGTTGATGAGGTGCAAGTAAGGAAAACCTGAGCTGAAGAGAAGAGTGAAAAAAGGGAAGGATGAAAATGAGAATAAATGCAGGTGGCAGGGTTAAGAAAGTAAATACATTAGTTGGAGCAAAAAACTGATTCTATGAGTATGAATGGCAAAGGAGTGGAAGATATCTGTGCACAAACTGAAAAGGTAAGAGATACAATTAGTAGAGGTATGGTTTAATAGAGCATGGTGGTGGAAATGAGCTGATTGAGAATGAACTTGATGTGCAAGGAAAAACCTAAACAAGAAAAGACATGTGAAATGGAAAAAATGTAGAGATAGGCAGATTGTAGAGAAATTTTATATTATGAAGTGGGAGAAATATGTAAAGGGAATGAGCCTGAGTGGAGATAATTTAGTTTTGAAATGGGAGAAAATTTAGTAAAATAAATGTAGTATCTTGGTTGTATGTTGCTTGCTAATAATAACAGAGTTAACACATAAAGAATGCTTTATTCCAATCAATCAAGCCTGATACATATTACCTTGTATATTGGTTTTTCAAATGCCCTATAACTAACACTAGGATACCATGAGGGTTACCCTCGGTCAAGCCAGTACCCATTTTTGACACGTGGGTAGAGAATGTAGAGTAGCACACTTTACTTAGAAAAATTGTACTAGAAAAAGCAAGTAGTTAGTGATTGTATTGGCAATGTAAATGATCCTGTTGATCTATTTAGTGAGAATGTGAATATAAGTGGGTAAGAATTGATTGTTTTTGTGAAGAAAATTAACTTGAAAATTTAAATGTTACACTTGGGTAAGGCTTGTATACTCGGATGAGTAAGGAGTGAAAAGTAGCAATTGACAATGTGTTAGTGAATTTTGAAAGTAGAAAGCATGAATTCGAAAATGAAAATGTGGAGAAAAATGAGTTTGAGATTGATCCTGATCACTGGTTTTTGGTTCTGAAATATGAGTGTTTAGGAATAAAAGGAGATGGTAAAAACATTCATTATTAAAAAAAAATGGCACATGAAAAGGGTAAACTGGGAAAAGTTTAGGGATAAGCTGAATGAACTTGAATGAAGGAGGGAAGGATTTATAAATAATTTCAAATAGCTACTATTTTGTATGATAATGCAAGATAGTTGGTTGGAAGAATGCAAAGCAGTGAAAGTAGATTATAAGAAATGGTATCCAAAAGCTGAAAAAATAACAGATAGGAAGCACAATCTAAAAAAAAAGCAGTATAAAATGTAAAAATAAGCACAGAAGACTAATAATTACAGAGGATGAAAGGCAAGGCCTGCGAGATGATCTCAAAATTCAGCAAATACGTAAGAAGAATAGTATATGAACCCAGAGTTGAAGATAAACAATACCAAGCCAAAATTGAATAAGAATGAGGCAAGATGTAGTGAAAAGTATAAGTTTGTACAAGAAAATAGTTAGTGATATGTGAATTTATGCAATAGCAGTTGATGAAGCAAAGGGAGTGATGTGATACAAATGGTGCAAGCAGTTGAGGATAATTGGGAAGACATTTGTAGAATAAACAGGTGATATAGAGGCAATGAATTTTCAGATTGTTGAATTTAAGCTCTAAACAGAAATTAGAATTATTTATGAGATTGAAAAGGTTTTGAATAAAGTGATGAATATGAAGGTTGTTAGTCATGGTAATATTCTTGGTGTTTTAGAAATACAGTGGTGCAAGTGGTTAGCATGTTGAAGTGTTGGATGAGATCAGGAAGAGTGAAATAGTCCCAGATTGATGGGACAAATGCAATGTAGTGCTGTAGCATAAAGGTGTGCATGAGAATGTGACAGGGTTGAAGAATAAACTAAATTGCCTTGGCTGACAGTAACATTTATTGTGGTACATTGAATGAAGCAAAGAAGCCTGTAGTGGTAGAATAGAGAGAAATACTTTATGAACAATTGTTTCTGGGAATATCTGTAAGAAAGCTGAATGTTTGTTAGAATTGGCAGACATGTGAATGATTGGTTTATAGTGGTGAATCTGAATGGGATTGCAAGAAACTGGAGAAAGAATTTGAAAGACTAGCAATAGAGTATAGTTTAAATAAATGGAAACATATCATGAGGAGGAGAAAATATGCATTAAACCTGTATGCTGAAGGCAGTGCCTCTTGGATGGAAAGGCTCAATCACAGAGATTGGGAAATTAACCTCTGTTTACAGTGAGGTGTTTGGCCTCACGTGTGAACTACGTAGTGAACATAAAGGTGGAATGAAAGGAATAATAGGTTATGCATGTAGTGTGACAGGCAGAAGAAGCCGGAGAACATCGGGTTCTGGAATGCACTTAGTATACGCAAGAAATAGAGCTTCTCTTGAAATTGGTGCCTGAGTGGTATAGAGATCACTAGTAGTATGCCAGAAGTGCTGATTGTGAGTCAGAAGTGAGCTTTTTTGTAGGGTTTAATAGAAACTGCAGCATAGCTGTTATTGATGCAGTGAACAAATTCCGTATGAATGTACAATGGAAAACAATGACTTTGAAATATCTTTTATCAAGTTTTGATAAAAGACAAGTTATGATTTGACAAGTTTTGTCTTCCGGTGATGGCCTTATTGACGCTAATGTAAGCTACGAACCACCATGACTCCTGAGTTATTTTCTTATTTTCTTGTCTGGTTCACTGGTGAAAATTAAGGGAAGCAATTCTGTTGTGTATGTGTATTAGTCAGGACTATAGGCCGTGAGAAAAGTCTCGACTGCAGTCTTCCCTCACCTTCAAGTTCAAGGCAATAATGGTATAAAGTGAGGCTTTTCTGGCACAGTTAATTTCTTGTTTCAGTTGTCTTCTGTAAGAATTGATTTAGAAAAAACACTGTTTCTTGATTCATCAGGTTGGTGTGTAAGTAATGCTAATTCATGGGTTTATGTTAGGAATTTATAGGCCCAAGTGAAATAAATAATTTTACGTGTATTACAAATTTTTGTTATGAATAAAAGAGCAAAGAAAGTTGCTTTAAAATTTAACATTGTTATTAAGACAATATAATACTAAAAGAACAAACGTTTCGACCCGTAAGGTCATTTTCAGCTTCTGTCGGTAGAAAATCACAAACGAAACGTTCTTCTTTTAGGATTAACAACATCGGCATCTACGGATGCTTTATTTCCAATTGAAGCATGATACATATCACCTTTTACATTGGATTTTCAAATGCCTTAGAACTAACACCAGGACGCCATGACGCTTTCCCCCGGTCAAAGACCGGTACCCNAAGCAAAACATTAGTACTTATCCTAATTTTTTGTACTTTTTAACAACTTTTTGAATTACTCAAGTATATCAAGGTTCTGTTGACCAAAATGATTTAGTTTTGAGATAAAATATAGCGCTTAATCATTTTCATTTTCTTTCTCTTGACAAGAGTGTAAGACCATCTGAATGACCCTACAGTCCTTGCAATTGGAGTAGGGATGAAAGCAAAACTTGGTAGTGATCTTTGAAAATATATTTTGTTGAAAAAAATTGGCTTATTAGGGATCAAATCAGTTGCTAAGCCTTGCTTCTTTTTCTAATGGTGTAAAATCACCTTTTCTAAAAGTTACTGAAGAAATAATTGTGAAGCCTTATATGTAAGACAAGCTATGATTTCTACTTACACTACTGATACATAAAGTTGGAACATATTTGTACTTCCTTCAAGTTTGAGTGCTCTGTTGCTTTTTTAGGGGTTAGGGAGGCTTAAACCAACATCTAATCCAATCTAATCTGAGTGCTGTGTTCTTAATTTTTATTTCTCTAGTCCACCAGAATTCCTGTGCAAATAATTCTAACATGTTTTGAAAACCAAAATCACTTTGCAGGGTATAGTTATAAGACGTTCAATTCCAAATAAATAGTGCTTGTAAAGATGATTAACATGTATAATAACATACCCTTCAGGGGGATACAACTATTGTATCTATGGGAATTAGCACTCCCAGGGGGAAAATGTAAGGGCCCAAGCTGAGAGTTAGGTAGGCCTTCTTTTTGTTGCAATAAAATGTTTTTCTTGTGTTAAGGACCATCTTTTTTTCGGTTCACTGCTGTCCTGTTTTCCAGCACCTACTACTTTCTTTGTCAACTTCGATTTTGCTTCATGAACTTCATTCTCAACTTACTGTTTCTATGCCTTTCCTGCATAGATGCTGCATTCCCTTAATTCCACACTAAATGGTGCCTTCCTCCTTCCTCTCTTTGGATTGCATTTGTTGCGGATAGGGAGGCTTAAACTAATTAATAATCTAGTCTAAATTTGTAAAAAACAAATTATTACCTCTTTGACCATAAATACAGCAACATTGGTTACTATGACAGAATCGCTTAGCTCTTGTGTTGCTATAAGTACCCAAGGCATTCTTATCAATATTCACCATATTCTATTTTTGAGCAGTGTTTATGAGATTTTAAATGTTGGGCATCCCGCAATATTTAATTCAATTATTGTCATGGCCATTGTTCAGTGACCAATATTGTAACCAATTGGTTGCTTCCGCTTTAATCGAAAAAACTGTTTTTCTTTCTGCCAGTATTATTTCATGTGGGAAATTTACATTGGTTGTGTGAGAAAGTATGCTTTTTGAGCTATTTACTAGGGAGCACATCTATTTCGTTATGTATGTCCAAAAAAAGATAGTGGCCAATTTCAGCTATGTTGACTTTTTTAGTTTTGTTTCCGAAATTATTTGCTTTCACTTATGTACTTTCAACATTGCTCTCTGATATCGCATAAGCTTTAGTTCATGAGTCAAAAAAATGAGACTGTGAAAAGTGTTCAACATTAATGGATCACTGTCTTTATACACCTCATTATTGCATGAATTGAAAACATTTCGAACTTAAATTAATATGACCATGGGAATTTATTTTCCCTCTTCACTTGTTATACTAACATTGACATGAGATATAATGATACCTGTGTATATTCAATAACTATGGATCTTTATGTCGAGACGTTTTGAAAATTAACTTGACTTTTGTATAAAACTTAGCGAAAATAAGTTAAATAATCTAGTTTTCTCGAGTTCTTTCTTCTTCTTGGCTGAATGCTTTTTTATAAAGCGCAGTATTTGATTTGTGTTACGGAGTGAACCTTAGCTGTTTCTATTTGATTTGAAAAATGTTCAAACTAGATTTCAGGATTTTTTCAAAAGACTAGTAAAGAAATTACAAATGACTGCTTAATTTGTTCAATAATTTGTGCTTTGAGCGTATTTACAATTACATTTATTGTGTCATCTCGATTCTATTTTATGTGCTTGTCTGTACCAAATCATAACTTCTAGCATAATTGGCCAGAAAACTCGAGTTATAATACCTTGTTTATGTGTTATAATTGAAATACACCGCGCAAGCCTTCAGAATATGTATATCTCAGCAGCAATAGGATGTCCTAAATCATTTGCTTTCGACTAGTGACATGGGTATTACCATACTCATGTGTGTGTCTCAAATAAGTATATTTACTTTGAGATATTTTAAAAACCAAGGATGTACCATCTTTTTCGTACCATTATCATTGGAAATAAATTGTTTTTCTTTCTTTTTGATTTGATGTTGTTGCGACACGCTCTGCCGCAAAGCACGTTCACGACACGAAGTCCCAGTGAGCGTCGTTACAAGGTCTAGCACTTGAGATTCTTGGGTTCGGCAGACCCTACACCTGTAGTATGTGGTCCACTGTTGCCAGCACGAGTGGAAGGGATAAAAGAAAAAAATGTTCATTTCCAAAATAATCGATGAATGAAATGTACTGCAATACGTTGGTTTTTAAAAATGTCATGATATAAAGGTCATTGATTGACAGACAAACCAAACGATGTGTGCTAATAGAAAAGCCATACAAGGTGTACTAATAGAAAAGCCATACAAGGTGTACTAATAGAAAAGCCATACAAGGTGTACTATAGACAAGCCATACAAGGTGTACTAATAGACAAGCCATACAAGGTGTACTAATAGAAAAGCCATACAAGGTGTACTAATAGACGAGCCATACAAGGTGTACTAATAGACAAACCATACGATGCGTTGTAATGGACTAACCAAGTCAGGAGCTAATTGCCGTGTTGGGAGCTAATTATGTTTTTGAGAAAGACAGTCAGAATATCTTCTCTTGGATATTTTATACACGAAGAGATGGCTGACTGTTACCGCGCTCCACGTTTCTTAGAGTTAATAGTTGCCTCCGTAGAATAAGTTTAATTTAGTTCGTTGCCTCCGATACGTTCACTGCGATCCAGTCGATGGAAGACTGCGTCACGGTCTTCCCAAACTATAATTAAAGCAATTGTAATTTCTTGAAATAGCCGTTCCCATTGAATATTTGTGTCATTACTCTTAAATACTTTGCATTTACTTGTAACTAAATCTGTTGTACCTTTTTCTTGTTGCAAACAATTCCTACAATAATTTGAAGCTAGTGGTAGCGATCTTTAGTAGTATAATTAACGGTGCTATTTGATCGAATAAAAACTCTGTGAACCTTGAACACGAAACTTCGAGTGTTTAATTCTTCATTCACTACTATACTTCGTAAAGGAAGGAATTGTGGCTCACAGATTTAAGCATCAAATTATTGACATGTAACTATGAAGGCTAAACTCAAATTTTGAGCCTTCACTGAGAACGTATAAATAATTTACATACTACTAGAGAATACATCGGAATTTCTTTGTTATAAGTTGAAACGAAAGAAGAAAAGACAAAAAACGCTTTACCGAAATAGACTGAAACACCATCGTACATGATTGATGGGGCCAATCGGACAGAAAGATGATTTGTTTTTGTATCATACGCTCAAATTGCGCTTTATTTCATTGGTCTATGTATATTTTTCAATTTGTCTGTTCACAGTAACTCCTCTGGGGTAGTGATGAATCTATTTCTGAAACAGTTTTGGAGTACAATAAATTTATTTACTGGATTATCGATTTTATTTCTGAAAAATCGTTGTGTCAACTGGTCGCAGAGCATCAAATGAATGTAATGAGCCTTGAGTTTTCTTGTACGCAAAGAAATAGAAACACGCATATAAGATGACTGAAAACTTATAAATACTGCTAGAGAATGCCTTGGAAGTCCTTCTCTATAAGTGAACACAATAGATGAAAAGACACAAAAACGCTCTAACGAAACCGAATGAAACACTGCCGTAAATAATTTCACAGTTGTAAGACAAGGTTAGTCAAAAGCAATAGCACAACACGCACATCTAGATACATGTGAACAAACATATACACCAAATGAATTTCAGAGCTTGTTTATCGTACGTATGGTAAGGTAATTTGTTTACAAATCCCGTGGTAACTCATTTCGTTTTTTAATTGGCTATGTACATTTTGGGAACCAGTAGCGTGCGACGCTCACTAGGGTGGCGATTAAAGTCGTTTGAAACTATTAGCAAGTGTAATATTTACTGAAATATCGAGTGCCATCATGAATAATATGCCATCATGTCCAATCGCTTTAATAGTTTTTAATGAGTGTAAAATTTTTCGTGTCTCCGTAATGCTGACCGGCCTTGGTCCTCCATTCGTTTCTCGCATTAGGGGATGAAACATAGCTCGCATTTGTTCTTGTGGGTGCGCTTGGAACGAGTCTTGGCACTTCATTGAAAACTTCTTCGCCAATTTTTGAGAAGTGTTGAATTCATTCGCCGTTTTAGAAGGGTTGCCAAATTTGTTTTTGCTGTCTGATTTTTTATACTGAGCAACTTCTCCAATGATTTCTGACGTTCTTTTTGGATTTTGTTTTTTTGCCAAGTTTTTTGTGGAAGTGGTCTCATCTTGGTTCACTAACTTTTCTTCGTAGGATCTTCTCATCTTAATGTAGCTTTCGAAGCGTACTGTCTTGTTTGTGCAGTTTGTACTCACGCTGGTAATTATTTTTAGCTTTACTCAACTCTTTCATATCTTCTGTTATCAATTAAGCCTTTTTTTGGCGTAACTTTCTTCGTGATGAAAGGTGCGCATTCGTGAAGGGCTGATATGAAATTTTCATTAAAGAGGGAAACTTGTAGATTATCATCATCGGTGTTTTCCATCATTTGAAATCCGCTCCATCTGTCAAAGGTTTTTTAAAATATTTTAGGGGAGTAGTAGTTTTTAATGCGATAGGTTATGTATCAGAATTTCCTTTTCTCTTTGGAAATATTGATAAGACGTTCTATGGAACGGTGATCGGAAAAGGACGGTAAGATCTCTGTGCTGAGTACTGGAATTGCTAAGTCTAGAAGAGTTTTGGAAGTGTAAGTAATACGCGTTGGTTCTTGAACCATTTGCGATAAATTAAGTCTGTGCTATATTTTGCTCATCTGATTGTTTTTATTATTCAGAACTGCGGATGGATGGCTGTAAACTGCCGATAATGAAAGACTTAGGTTTATTTACTTGAGCATTGAGCCAAACCATTTCTATGTCTTCACATTTTTTACTTATGGAAATAAAGAGACTGAGTAGACATCTTTAATGCAAATGCATGAACCGCTACTTCTCTTATTCTTGACTCCGTCATAACGGTACAGTGTGTAGCCGGTTATGTTGAAATATGAACTACGGGTGCAAAGTCGGATTCAGTGCCTCCTCGTGGCGTTCCCGGTAACTTGTGAATTACTCTAAGGAAGAAGTTGCCAAGACCTAAGCACTCTCCCCATGGTTTGACCCGGTTTTCTTTTGGATTTGCTCGGTCCTTGGCCACTGACACCTGACTGGTAGTTCTCAAGGCTAAACTGAACCGCACTCAGACCGGTTAGAGTGGTGCTGTACTCTCTATTCGGTCGCCCCCCAGACAGATCACAAATCACTGCTGTTTCTGGCAGTTGTTGCCAAATCCCACTGGATGAGGCGTGGGGGGCTCCGCCCGTAAGGGGATCAACTTCCCTTCCCGTACCTAGATTACGATCGGAGGTTTGGGACCTCCTCTGGTCTCGGCTTCCGTAGGAGGCCGGCCCACCCAAGCACGTACCGTGCGGCTGTCGTTGACAGTCGCACATGGGTCAGATGGTCAAAGGAAGAGATCGAGATGATGGCTCACCTGGAAGCTGAGTATGTGCGAGACGGGTTGGCTCATGTCGTATCTGTGTGAAAGTCTCACTTGTCAATCGATATAGGCCATTAGTTGTCGGCGGAAGCGTAACGACTAATGTCTTCTAGTTGAAGCGCATTTAAATTTCGCGGAGTTCCAGGATCGGACCCGACCTGTTGCAGTAGATCCGGAGGCTGCACATGTTGAGCAAGAAGTGGTACCCACGGAGACGTTCCCGGGTCTCCGCCAAGTGCTGGTGCTGATCGTGCTGACAACTGTTGCGAATAATGTCCGCTGACAAAAGCAATAAACATGTTTCAAGGGGTTCATCATGAGGTCCGGTCGGGACAAGGAAGATTGAAATCTCCCACAATGTGCCTCGTTAGGAGTACCGAAAATATTGTCAATCATTGTCAGTTGCTGTAGATGACTGGGCTTCTATTGACGCGTTTAACCTTGAAAATTATTCTTTGTCATAGATGGCTTATTGGATAAAGAATTTCCATTTTGTGTGCCTACTTTAGTTATAAGTTGTGGTTGCAACTTCCCTCTAACAACGTATGAAACTGCCCGCTCTCTTGCTTGCTGGAGGTGTATCGACATAATAGATCTCGTATCTTTTCAGCAAGATATATTTTAAGCGTTGGCTTTCATTTAAATCTAAGTTTTGTTTAGAGCTACAATATTATTTGACAGGGTTGAAGCGATTGCTCACATGTATAGGATACTTTGCCCTTAGCTAACCTATGTTTTTGAGGGCGCTGTTATTTTGGTTAAGAAGTTCATTTGAATTAATGGATGGGCGCCAGGTTCATCAATTTGCTCAATGACTGTCTCTGCGCTAATTTCATCGTTTTTCATCAGCCAGTTCGTGGAGTTGTCCTTTACCCAATTAGTGCTATTGATCTCTGATTGATTTATGGAGTTGTTCAGTGGCCTGTTCATGTAGTTGTTCAGTGGCCTGTTCATAGAGTAGTCCAGTAGCCGGTTCATGGGGAGTTGGATTCTCTTACCATTTTCATGGTTGGCTTCTGAAAATCGAGTTCCCTGCACTAGTATTTGCTCAATGCGTTTGTGTCATTACCTTCTAATGCATTCAAATCGTTACCGTATGCGTCAATGGAATTGTACATCCTACAGCAAAATCAGACTAGGGCAGTAGAGGAGCATGGAGAGGGGTCTTGTTACCTGTAACTGTAGAGTTACGATACTGTTATCCATTCACTACTTGAAGGGTTAGAAATAAGCAATGCTTTAATCTTTAAATTCATATCAATAAAAACATGTGTTCAGGTTGTAGGTTAATTTAAGCCTCCTTAACTACAAGGGTTTTACGAAGAGAAGAAAGAGCAAAGCACCATTTAGTATTCAGTTAAGTGAAGATAGAATCTATTCACCAGGTGTGTTTCCACACTAGGCCCTCTGCACATAGA
>JACJUY010005411.1:17610-45507 GCA_014220935.1 Platorchestia sp. MABIK | reverse complement strand
CTAGCTCTGGGATACGTTCCTGATATTTCTACAGACATTCGGGGACATATCTCAAACTCTTTTAAAATAAAGAAAAGCAGAATCGTGAGAATCTCATTTTGAGCCCAACTGCCAATGATATGGTTTCCTTAAGTTTTTAGAGATTTTTTATTTTTCAGACTGCATTACTGGTCTATCATTAATCACATTATTATGGCTGTTTTTTTTCCTCCTATTTCTGAGCATTTGTTAACTTTTTTAAGAACAAAAAGTAAAAATGAAGGAAAAGAAATATTGCACGAACTTTTTATTTGCAAAATATGAACAAAAACATGTTTCCATTATGGTTACACTCATTTATGAGCAGATTGACCTAAAACATTTTAGATGATCTATTTGTTTTTAATTATGAGATGGAGTATGCAATAGCCCACCATGAAACATTGGTCATTGAAAATTTTGGACTACTTTCAAGTCATTACACTGTAAAATTTTGAAAGGTGTATGTGTTGAATATTAATGTTTTAATTATTATATGAGAAAAAGACTATTGAAGGCAATGATCCTTGATTTCATTTTCATTTGGCTTCATTGAGGTATTGGTAAGGAAGTTAAGCTCATTGTCTGCTTGGTGATTTACCGATGTCCATAATGTGGGTGACCTACCTGTGGTCACAAACTGTAGAATGGTCATAAGGTTGAAATCAAATGAGGGCACATTCAAATTGATGTTCTGTTTGCTTTAATGCTGAAAATAAAATTTAATTTGTTGAATGTTGAACTTCTGTTCAACACATCACACTTGATGTGTTGATTAGCTTAGTGATATTTATGACATTGTTTCTTCCAAAATTTAGGGGTACTTCTACTTCAAATTTGAGTAATGAACTGATAGAAAGTGTTATTCAAAGTGTTCAAAATAATTTCAAAGTAGTTATCTATTGAGCAAAGTTGATCAAGTGAATTAACAATTTTTTTCTGTTTGATTATTATTAAGTCTTTATTATGATAACTGAAAAATAATTTTTAGTAGAGGTTTCTAGATGTTTTAGGCAAGTTGATTTCAAACTAATTTATGTTACTCAATAGCAATGGAAAAATCAATCATAAATTAGGATAACAGGAATTTATCAGCTATTTCACTAAGCCCAATAATTTAAATCAGCCCCTGCACTAACAAGCTCAATTGTTCACTTCAGGGTGACTTCAGACTCCCAGGCATACCTGACCACATCTTCAACAAATTTTCTTCCTTCTGGAGAAAGAACGGCATTGTCTTGTGCCGTGTATCATGGTCCCTGATGTACCCGGATCTTTGCAAGGCTTCGGTAAACGAGTGGAGAAACAAAATTCTCTACGAGCACTCCGAGCTGAGCTCCTGCCTCAGGTGGCTCTGCTGCTACCACGACTACGATGCAGAGACTGCAAGCCTAAAAGTCTGTCCAGACTCTCACCGTCAGGACAGCAAGGACAAAGCCACTCTCATGAGACTGTACAGGTCGTTTGTGAGATTCCGCTATTTGATGCACCAGTTGATGTTGTATTATGCAGAAGTCCATGACAAGATGATGGAGGACCAGGAAGAGTTCCTTGAGTGCCATGACATGTTTTGTGAGTGCATGAAGGTCTCTTACCAGCTCCCTGGGTACGGCTACAAGGCTGAGTTGTGCAAGCGGAAGCTCCTCACGTACCAAAGGCCAAATCTGCCGTGTCACTCGAGCAACCTGGAGAGTTCTTCAGTATCCACATCAGTGTTGGCTGTTAGGGAAGAAAATTCTGACGTTCACAAAGAGGAACCATCCTCTGATGCAACTCCTGATGGTGATGTGAATAAGCCTGTCAGCAAGAGGCGTGCTCTCAGGTAATGCAGGTTTTGCTCCCTTATGGCGATTTTTGTTTTTGACTCTGGTGGTGTTTACTTCTTGAAATGTTAATTCTACTGTGAGTTTCAGAATATCATTGATTCATTTTAACAAACCCCTCTGGTGTGATAGAAGCATTTACATGTACTGTAATTGCCTTGACTAACCAATCAAAAACATCTTAGCACATTCAAGAATCGCCTTGACCTGCCTTGACTTACCTATCAAATATCTCAGCACATTCAAGTATAACAAACATTTTAGATTCTCATGTAAGGTACTCAGAGCGACATGATTTTTCCTTTCTCATATTGCAGACTTCTTGCTCTTAAAGAATTACGATTTCTGAATGCCGCAGAGTTTCTATAGGTTCGTGTGCTGCTAATGTAACATCCTCAAACTCCATGCTGTAGAGTCAAGTTTTAGCTCTGAAAATATGATGTTGATTTGGGTTGTTATGCCAGATTTTAGGTATGTTGTAATTCGGCCTAATTTATTCTATTTTATACCGGCTAAACGTGCTGAAAAATGCAAATAATACTTGAACTTATTGCTAATATATGTTGGGTTACCTTTCTTGTTAATGACTGATTTAGTTAATGATAGCTTGCTTGTGTGGCATCTGAGATATCTAACTTCATTTTATAACATTTATCTGTACTATCCTCATTTCATAACCTGCATTCATCATCATCAAACCCCCCTTAATAACCATTTTTTATTACAATCTTAACATGTAACTTATTATCTCGATCTGACATTGCTGCTTACGTCATTCTCTAGTTATATTTAGTTATACTAAAATATATTGCAAGCTGTAATTTTTTCTAGATTGGAGATTTTTTCATTTAACTTCTTCATAGACTGAAGCTTTTTAATCCAGAATTTAGATTCCCCATTAGATTGTGAATAGATTCCCTATTTTCTAAAGCCTGCACTAAATAGTACCTTTCTCCTTCCTCTCTTGGGAAAACATATGTGGTTAGGTAGACTTAAGCTAAAGCATAACCTAATATTTTAATGTTATTACCAAGCTAAATCTACAAACTGCTGAGTTAAATTAGTGACCTAGCATGCAATATCTTATAGGAAGTTCAGAAATTTTAAACAAGTTATTCCTTTGAGTTTTGAAACAAGTTTCTGCTTAGTTTTTGATCTCAGTCACGCTCAGTATTGATGAGCTCATCCTGAGTGGCTTTCCATTATATATGGTGTGAAATATTGGTAATCGGTGGAAAGAGACAATTCCTTAAAAATTGGTGATTCTGGGGAGAGAGAGGCCGACTCTTGTGATATTGGCGGTTGTGTGCAGAGAGGCCAACTCTTTAAATATTGGTGATTCTGTGCAGAGAGGCCAACTCTTTAAATATTGGTGATTCTGTGCAGAGAGGCCAACTCTTTAAATATTGGTGATTCTGTGCAGAGAGGCCAGCTCTTTAAATATTGGTGATTCTGTGCAGAGAGGCCAACTCTTTAAATGTTGGTGATTCTTTGCAAAGAGGCCAACTCTTTAAATATTGGTGATTCTGTGCAGAGAGGCCATTTCTTTAAATATTGGTGATTCTTTGCAGTGAGGCCAACTCTTTAAATATTGGTGATTCTGTGCAGAGAGGCCAACTCTTTAAATATTGGTGATTCTGTGCAGAGAGGCAAACTCTTTAGGATCCATTCTGAACGGTCTCCGGATGGGCTCAATTCGCTGTGAAGGTTCAACCATTGACAAAAGTGCAACAAGTCCTCAAGAGAGCACAGCAGTGTCATGCATTGAGCCCAACTCAATTGTTGACTATGACAAAGCCAGGTATGAAGAGGAGGCATTCAGGTTGACCGAAAAAGTCCGCTTCAGTGCGTCCAAGTTGGTAAACGACTTCATGGTGCATTATGAACAGTCTCTGGAGCTCAGGTTAGAAGAAGCAGAGGATTTACCTGAGTCTGTCTTCAGAGACCTTGCTTCAACGTATTTATGCTGCAATCAAAAGGATCCCGATGCATGCTTGGCTGATGCGTATGATGCCATGAGCTGCAGGATGAGAAGCTCCTGTCAGAATGAACGTGGAGGCTTCTGTGTGGAAAAGTTGTTGCAAGCTCAGAATGACTTCATGAAAACCAATTGGAAATTGGCTACAGGTGTGTGTTCTGGTCAGGGCTTGTGTTATTTGTTCAAGTACATTTTTTAATATAATCAAGAATTAGTTATAAATTTTATGGATAAGAAATGTCGTTTTTAAATTTATTGATGTTTCCAATGCATCAAGAAGAGATGGAGATGTGACCCTGATATTCTCTAACTGTGAATAGTTGATCTTCTAACATTGACTTTAATACTAATGTGATGTTGACATGTATCTAGTGTTGGACCCTCATCATCAAAAATGCCATATTACTCATAAGTTGTTGAACAAGTGCTTTCCATGCATTAGCTCTCTTCCTTCAACTCCCAGATTTTTGTGTTATAATATCAGAATAAATTTTTATGTGATTGAATACGAATTAAAAAAAAAAAGAAATTCACTGTCATTGTGAAGTATTAAGGTATCCAGTTTACAGGGTCAAGTAGCAATGGACACACCCATGAACCAAACAAGAAAGCTACAAATTTAAGTAAATTTGTAGGGTAATTTGTCGCGTAAATTTTATTAAGGCAATTTCTAGTGATGAAGTGGGTGCTGCTTGGGACACCCAACAGTTGGTTTCCTTGCCTAGTACACAATTCAAAAGCTTGTGATGACTCATTCTTGATTATCAGAGTACAGAAGCTAATAAGATCGTGCATTTTTTGCGTTGAGAAGCGCATGAGAGCAGGAGGAATTGGAATTGTTTTCATTTGTTGCAAATGACTCCAAATAATGTAGCTTTCTTCAATTTTGGGTGCATGTGCATTGGTTCAAGGGATCTTTTGCCTGATCTTATTTTTCCGTTGGTTCAAGGGATCTTTCTTTTGATCTTCTTGCTCAATTGGTTTGAGGGATTTTTCACTTATGGTCAATTTTTTGGGTTTATGTATTATTAATTTGGAAGAACTTATTCTTTACACCACTTTTCTCATGGAATATTAATTGTAGTGAATTAATTATAAAGATATATTTACCTTCTTTTGATTTCTTCTTTGAGTTTAGATATCTATTTGTATTATACTGTTGAAAATTTACCATTTGTTCTACTTTGGAGATGGTTTTTATTGTCACTTGCGGCTTCTAATTTTCTTTTATTGAACATGTGCAGCCAGCAGCGTTGATCCGGAGGTCAATGGAGATAATACCAAGCAACTGCTAAATCTGCTGAAGAAGCAAAGGTGAGGTTTTGTACACACTGTGATGTAGGGAGCAAGTATCATAAGTCAGTTGTACTACAGTGTTGGCACGGTTAGATCAACTGCACTTTACTCAAGTATATATTAGGGTATTTTAACTTTAGCAATTGTTTTTCACCTATACTTTATTGGTAAAAGTTCAATCAACTGCACTTAACTCTAGCATAAATTAGGGTACTCGACCTGTTTGCCAGGGTTGTTAACCCATACTATAGGATTAGCGAGAGTAAATCAACTGCACTTTACTCTATTATAAACTGAATACGGTACTTAACTGTGGACAAAGGTTGTTCATCTGTATTAGAGTATTGGTGAAAGTAGGTCAAGTACAATTTATTGTAGCATTGATACGGGTAGTTCACACCTATATTCAAATGTAGGATGTCTTGGTAAGTAATAGCATAGGCTCAATAATTGTAGTAAAAATAGGTACTATAACCAGCACTTTAGGTAAATATGGATGAAATTTGTAATTTCTCACGTTCAAGTATCATCTGTGCTCCCATACAATGATATTACTTGGCTAAATTTTTGTCCCGTGGTACGTAGGATGCTGTAAACACATATTGAAGCACAGGAGTGTCTTAAGTGTTGTATGTGAGGTTCTTTCTTCACTGTGTAGGATAATTGTGTGAAGAGTTCATTGTTAAATAGCTTACCTCGATAAGTTTAATTCGAAAATGTAACCGTATCCGAATTTTAAACTGCTGAATTTGGCTAACAAAATTTCTAAAATTATGATCAGTAGTTGATTAGTAAAGTGCTCTGTTTCGCCTGCAGTATTTTTTCAGTTTGTTCTACAGAATTTTAAATATGACCAAAATTTAATGTGTTTGAATTTGATGAGTAGAATTTTAACCTGACCCAAATTTGATGAATGAGTTTTGGAATTTGCCATTAAGGTTTGTGAAAATTTGACCAAAAGTTAAAAAATGACTTCAGTACTGAATTTGACCACTGGGGATAGAAAACATGACAAATGGTTGACCAATGACTTGGGCGCTGATAACCTGTACAATTACTAAGTGTGACCAATGTTGAATCGACGTGTTACTTGACTACACTAGTAGAGCTTATGACTATTATCATGAGTTAACTAGTGAGTTAGTGTAAGGAATGACTGAAAATCCACACGCGCAGAGCTGCCGAGACGCTGGCCGACCTCTCCTCCATCCTGCACACGCGGCTTGGCTTCTCTGGACACTGCAGCTACTTCTCCTGGAGTGGCAACGTGGCTGTGGCGGTATGTGTGGCGCCGTGTTGGTGGCTGTGGTGGCTACTGTTGGTGTGGCTGTGGTTTTTGTGGGTGTGGTGTGGGCTTAGTGTTTTGTGTGGGTGTGGTCTGTATTTGGTGTTTTGTGTGAGTGTGTTATGTGTTTGTTTGCGTGTTTTGTTTTTTGTGTGTATGCTCCATATTTTTGTGCAAGTTTTGTGTTTTTTGTATGTGTGTTTTGAGTTTTGTGAGCATGTTTTGAGTTTTTGTATCTGTGATTTTGTTTGTGGGATTTGTATTTTGTATGTTGTATTTGTGCATGTTGTGCATATTTTGTAGTGAATTTAATTTGTTTGTGTGTAAGAAGATAAATGTCTTTAATAAATACAGATGTCTTCATAGTAAAATCTCTGTACGTCATGGATGTGTGTGTACACGTCATGTGTGGTGTACAATTATGCACATTTGTCATGAATGCTTTGTATTTAAGGCATGTACGTACATGTTGGCTTTCTCATGTATGTGCAACTATATGTGTGTTGGTGCGTCTCTCCAACAGAGATGTCTACCACACCTAAATCAACGATGTGTGCTTCTTTCTTGACTCTTGAAAACTAGAATTCCTGATGAAGAAAATTGTGAAGAATTGTGAAATTAATATCTGGGAGGTTGCTTCAGTTCCCAGCTGGTCGTAAATATTATTGCCAAATATAATTGAAGTAGAACAAAGCATTGCTGAATTTTGGCTTCTGTTGTAGTCTTGCCTGAGAATTTAAAATTGTGCGTTTACCAGTGCTCCTTTCATCATCAGCAGCTTACTGTTATATGAAACCTATCATAACCTTGAAATAGGTTGTCTTCACCAGACAAACTTTGTTTGATTTAATGTGAAAGAAACACAGCTGTGCAGTATTATACACCGTATTTTGATCCTAAGCATTGCTGGGTGAACATTTGATGAATTGTTAACTTTACACTACATTTTTAAGGCTAACCTGTGACGTTTTTGATGCATCCTCTCAATTTCAATTTACGGCTGGCACGTTTTTACGCATTTATCTCTCTCTTAATGTACGGCTGGCACATTTTTACGCATTTTTCTTCAGTAATTTTTCAAGACAATGACTTGAATTTTATTACATTAATCTTAGTTGTTCTCCAAAATTTAAGACTTGTGGTGTTCACGCGGTGGGTATGTGCATCGCTCAGATTACGTGCCTACACACCACCTGCAGCCGTCTCATGTGACCAACAGGTGGAGCGGCTGCTGCACAGCTACAGAGCCCCGCAAGTGGTTGTGCTCACAACAGATGCTGCCGTCTACAAGTGGCACGGCTCTCTGAGGCTTGTGCACCACACCGTCAGCATCCCGGTGGACATGGCGCCTCAGGTACTTGGGGCCTGGCTGATGCCACTATAAAATCAAGCTGGTCAACTGATGCCAGTATTAAGTCAAAGTTCTGCGGTAGCTTCATCTTTGTGTGAGGTTGGCTGGCTCCCTCAGAAGGCATAGGCTAGGTAATGAATTTGGGTTTGAGGATCCTATGTTGAATACTGGCACCCTCGAGGGGCATAGGCTAGGCAATGAATTTGAGTTTTTGGGTCCTATGTTAAGGGCTGGCTCCCTCAGGAGGCATTGGCTATTCATTGAATTTGGGTTTGTGGATCCTATGTTGAGGACTGGCTCCCTCAGGGGAGGTACTGTTAGATCACAGCTATAAATAGGGCTTTGGGACTTCTAACTTTTGTGTTCACTTTCTTGTTTCAGTTTCCATGCCCTCTTTGCTATATTTTTTGTTTTTTCCTCTTCCTCTTTGACTTGCTGTTTCTAATCACAGGGTTTCCTTTGTGGAAACACCCTTTTTGAGTAAATTTCTCGTTTGCTTCACTCTGTAAAGAATGATCTTCTCTCTTTGCTCTCTTGAGATCACCTTTGTTGCGACAAGGGAGTCATTAACTAATTAACATAATACTAATGATAATTTCCTGGCTGACATGTTTCACTGGAGTCTGTTGACAGACTGGCATGATCAAGTGGGGTCTGTCTATGGATTCACAAGTTTAACAGGAATCTGTTTATGGATTGATATGTTAGACTCGATTTTGTTTACTGGCTGACAGGTTTAACTGAAGCCAATGAGGTAGTTTTCATTTGTTCTGTATGGGCTTGGAAGTTTTTATTGTATGAGTTGTTTTTGTATGGTATGCTTTTTTAGTGTTATCTAAAACGGATTTAGGCTTTTATATTAATATGAGTAGTTTTTGATATGTTAATCAAGACTGAATTGTACAATTATGTTGATAACATTGCTTTCTATGACTAGGCTCTTCAAAAAGATTTTGCGTACAGCACAGCACATCTAGAGCATTTCTTCGTAGGGGATGGGAGGTTAGGATCCAATAAAATTGTTACTTACAGGACTGCACATCCACTTCATTTCTCCACATGAAAGGGAAGGTTAAATGTGTAATAAAAGTGTTGCAGAATAGCTCATCCAGAGCCTTTTTTCATATAATATCATGGCTAGGAACATAATTAAATTAATACAAATAAGACTGCACATCCACTTCATTTCTTCTCGTGAAAAGAAAGGCGATAAATATAACAAAATTGTTGCTTGCAGAAAGGCAAGGTGCCCCGTGACTACGACGCCTACTTGCACGCCAACATAGAGTCCAGCGCAGAGTTCATCGTGCACCAGGAAATTGCCAACGAAATAAAACTGTTGGAGGAGCTCCAGCTTCCGCTGTGCACTCTGGTCATCACAGACCACCTGCAGGAGGCAGGGCGGGGGCCTCTGCAGGGCGAGCTCCTAGGGCACGGCGTGGTGGCGTCTGACGTGCAGGATGTTGATGAGTCTGCATCGCAGGGTGCTGTAGAATCAGAATTGCAGGGTGCTGTAGAATCAGAATCACAGGGTGTGATTGAGTCGGCATCAAAGAGTGCAGTAGAATCAGAATCTCAGGGTGCTGTAGAGTTGGAATCACAGTGTGTTGTAGAATTAGAATTGCAGGGTGCTGTGGAATCAGAATCGCAGGGTGTGGTTGAGTCGGCATCAAAGAGTGCAGTAGAATCAGAATCTCAGGGTGCTGTAGAGTTGGAATCACAGGGTGTTGTAGAATCAGAATTGCAGGGTGCTGTGGAATCAGAATCGCAGGGTGTGGTTGAGTCAGCATCAAAGAGTGCAGTAGAATCAGAATCTCAGGGTGCTGTAGAGTTGGAATCACAGGGTGTTGTAGAATCAGAATTGCAGGGTGCTGTGGAATCAGAATTGCAGGGTGTGGTTGAGTCGGCATCAAAGAGTGCAGTAGAATCAAAATTTCAGGGTGCTGTTGAGTTGGAATCACAGAGTGCAGTAAAATTGGAATTGCAGAAGGCAGAAGAATCAGAATCTCAAGGTGCTGTGAAGTTAGAATTGAAGGATGCAGTAGAATCAAAATCGCAGGGAATCGAGGAATTGCAATCGCAGGGTGCAGTGAAATTAGATTTGCAGGGGGCAGTAGAATTAGGATCACAGGACGTTGTGGAGTTGAGATCACTGGATGTGGTCAAATCAAAATCGCAGGGTGTCTCCGAATCGGATTCAGGAGTGGAATCAAAGTCACAAATTGCGGTGGAGTCGCCAGTTGACTTGGTTGATAGTTCCCACTCTGGCGTGTTCTCGGACATCCTGGGACGTGGTGATGCCTGCACAACTGGTTGTGATGCCAACACCACTACTAGTGGTGACGCCAACAACACCACCACCACCACCAGTGGTGACGCCAACACCTCCACCAGTGGTGACGCCAACACCTCCACCAGTGGTGACGCCAACACCTCCACCAGTGGTGACGCCAACACCTCCACCAGTGGTGACGCCAACACCTCCACCAGTGGTGACGCCAACACCTCCACCGGTGGTGACGCCAACACCTCCACCGGTGGTGACGCCAACACCTCCACTGGTGGTGATGCCAACACCTCCACTGGTGGTGACGCCAACACCACCACCAAAAGTGGTGACACCACCACCAGTGGTGTCACCGTTACCTCTAACACACAGAAAATTGTTGCCAGAAGCGGTCCGAGCGCCCACAGCACACCTGTACTCACTAGGGCCAGCCTAAACAAAAGAAAAAGACGGTCCGACTCTGAAGGTTCTGACGCAGAAGTGCTGCCCAAAGGGCGTGAGTGTAGCTATGAGGGCGGTGGTGAGTTGGAGGGTGCTGGTGGTGAAGGTAGGGATGGTGATAATTATAGGGATGAGGAGTATTGTGAAAGTGGTGGTTATTATGGAGAGGAGGGTTATTATGAGCAAGAGGGTTACTATGATGCTTATCATGATGGAGGGGGTGAAGAATATGGAGGTCAATCACAGTGTGAAAATGGTGGTGGGTATGAAAATGAAATCGGTGCTGGGTATGAAAACTCCGCTAGTTATGAAAACGGTGATGGTTATGGAAATTGTACCAGTTATGAAAACGGTGCTGGTTATGAAAATGGAGATTACGTAGAATGTGGAACCTCTGGAGACAGTCCCATCTATGAGAAACACAACTTCGATGACGATGAAGCTCTCTATGGAGAGGACGAGGACTACACCTCTAACAGCACACACTTTAGGGACGAAGACATTCTGCCCAACTCGACGCTGTTGGAGGATGACGTGTTCTACAACACCAGGGAGATGCGCAGCCTCCGGCACCAGGTAAGCTCCTTGTGTTATAATGTGTTGCCTCATGCTAGCCAGTGCTTCTTTTATTGATTGTTCTTTTTTATCACAGTTATGGTATATATTAGCACAACTGGGCTTGAGATGCACAGCCGCTGGCACCAGGTGAGTGCCTTATGCTAGATTGTTGCTTCAGGCTAACCATTGGATTTTTTATTGATAGTCTTTCTTATCGCGGTTATGGTATATATTTGCACAACTGGGCTTGAGATGCACATTCTCCGGCACCAGGTAAGTGCCTAATGCTATATTATTGCTTCAGTGGTTCTTTTTCCTGCTCATTTTGCGTTTCTAAGTTATAGTATATGTATATATAGGCTTGGAAAGATAAAAAATACGTTGCATGTTAAGGGATGTTAACTAATTAGGGAATCAAACCGTTATATTGTGTTGCCTCATACTAACCATTGGATTTTTTCATTGATAGTTTTTCTGCTCGAAGTTTTGGTATATATTTATACAACTGGGCTTGAGATATGCAGCCTTGGCAACAGGTGGGCACCTCGTGTTGAATTGTTGCCTCATCCTAACCAGTGGTTCTTTTTACTGCTAGTTTTTCGTCTCTGTGTTATAGTATATGTGTCATTTTGGTCTGAAAATAGAAAAAATAGTTGATGTAGGGATTTGATCCATACATTCATTCTCTTCCATACTCTAAAAAATGAGAAATGGTATCCTATTTTTTATCACTTGAGCACATTGATTTCAGCCAAAAGGTTGAGAAACTACCTTACTTTTTAATTTCTAACATTCCCCCTGTTTGTATGGGGCAAATCATCATCTGTATACGCGGCTGAGGACTTGTTTTCTTACTGATATTCTCCCCATACGTACTGGGCGAGTCATCATCTGCACACACAGCTGACGATTTATTCTCTTGTTGATATTCCCCCGTATGCACTGGGCAAATCATCGTCAGTTTACACAGCTGACAACTTATTTGTTTTGGGACTTACTTCCCCCCAAAGTCACGGGGGGCAAATCAACATCTGCCTGCGCGTCTGATGATTTGTTTTTTGTTGACTTCCCCCCCGTATGTACTGGACAAATCATCGTCTGTATGCACGCCTGCCTGCTTTTTTTTTCTCACTGACATTCCCCCCGTGTACACTGGGGCAAATCATCTGCCTGCACGGCTGAGGACTTATTTTCTTGCTGATATTCAGCCCTTGTGTAAGTGGCAAATCAACATCTGCTTGCACGGCTGATGATTTATTTTTTTCATTATCATTCCCCCAAACGTACTGAGCAAATCATGGTCTGCATACACAGCTGCTGACTCCCGTGGTGCCTGTGCAGCAGGACAGGTACAAGCGGCGGAAGTGTCGGAGGGCTCAGAAGAACGTGCCTGCTGATGTGCCTCCGGAGGTCGTCAAGTTCTACGGCAAGCGCTACCGCCTCTTTTCCATGTATGATAAGGGCATCAAACTCGACACAGGTGGGTGATGGTGGCAATGGGTGCTGGTGTTGGTGGTAGTGAGTGGTGGTGTTGGTGATAGTGGGGTGATGGTGTTGGATGTAGTGGGTGCTGGGTAAAGTGGATGATTGTAAAAGTGGGTGATGGTAAAAGTGGGTGATGGTAAAAGTGGGTGATGGTATTGGTGGTAACGAGGTGATGGTGTTGGTGGTAGTGGGGTGATGGTGTTGGTGGTAGTGGGGTGGTGGTAGTGGGGTGATGGTATTGGTGGTAGCCGGGTGTTGATGTTGGTAGCAGTGAAGTGATGGTGTTGGTGGCAATGGCATGTGTTAGTTTTTGCCTTCATTAGCATTGGTGTGCTCATGTATCCATGTTGGGGTGTGTTACACCGGTTTGTATTTCTACCGAGTGTTAAATTTGAGGTGTATCTCATCGCCATCTCGTGTTATTGCTGGTGTGTTTGATAGATGGTTGGTCTCGTGTTGGTCACAACCAACCATTAAGGCAGCATTCATCACAGCTGAAGGGGCTATTCCTTTATCAGGACCTGCTCGTGAGACAGAATGCCTCGCCCGGAACCCTGATTAAACTGTGTGTTCTCTCTAGTGGTCATGCATGGCTTAGCAGCTTTAGGGCCACACAACAAAAATACTTGACTGACTAAATCATGCTTCTGACAATTGTTGTTAAGTACTTCATATGCATTCATTTCGTCTATGTATCAACTAGATGTGAAGTTGAGAGGTTGGAAAGACTTGAAGAGTTATCTTGTTAGAGCTCTTCTCATTTCAGGTGAGACAGGATGTTATGTACATGGACTTCTTGCTCAAATTCTCTATTGTTTGATCCATCACTAGTAGGTATTATTCAACTGATGGATTAAAGTGTTTGCTTTAAATTAGTTAATTTTTATTTTTGACTGTCAGTATTTTTACACTAAGTGCTTTACTGAAGTCCCTTTTTGCTTCAGTGTTTTTATAGTTAAACGGTGTGCTTTTCTTGAATTAGTTGGTTTTCAATACTAGTATGGTTTAACCGAGTGTTTTCCTGAAATTAATATATATTTTCTATCTCAGTGTGGTGCAACTGAGTACGTTCCTGGAATTAGTTTATATTTTCAGTACCAGTATGGGTCAACTGAGTACTTTCCTGTAATTAATTTATATTTTCAGTATTAATAGTGTTGAACTGAGTGCTTCACTGAAATTAGTATAAATTTTCAGTACCAATATTGTTGAGCTGAGTGTGTTTTTAGAGTTATGGTGTATGTTTGCCGCGACTGCTGAATTCTATCCTTGCAGAGAGCTGGTACAGCGTGACAATGGAACCTCTGGCTTCCCACCACGCCATGCGTTGCTTGTATGCGGCCGAGCTCGCCCAACGCAGGAACACAAATCCGCCTTCCTTCAACTTGGACCAAACCCAAGATTCTGTCCGCAGCTCAACTGTAAATAACGACGGGTCCAGTACCGAGAGTGACACTAGCACTGAGGGAAGGAACGACGAGTCTAGTGCAGAGAGTGACACCAACCACGAGTCTAGTGCAGAGAGTGACACTCTGGGAAATTCTACAGCCGGGAGTGGAAATCCAGCGCTTGGGAACACTGGTCCTGAAGTTCTTGCGTCTCAAGAAACAGAATCTGGAAAGCATGATGCTGGAGAGCCGTGTGATGTTATTAATGAAGGACCGGAAACATTGGGGCAGTCACAGAGTGAAGATGTTAACGCCACAAAAAAAGTTGTGGAGACCACGACACACTGCTTGGATGGTAGCTACCAGGACATTTTCTCTTCGACTCCCATTGATTCTGTCACACCTGCTCGTGTGAGTGCCTGCGTATCTGCTGTCAATGTCACCAGTGCGGTGAATGATTTGACAGCCATTAAGGGCTCTGAAAATCACAGTAAGGCTGATGATCACAAAATTGGCTGTTTAACAACCTTGCAGTCCACCGTTAGCAAGACTTCCATCTCTGACCTGACTTCTACATTAGGGGAGACTTCCACCTCTGGTCAGGCTTCATCATCTAGCAAGACTACCTCCTCTGGCGAGACTACCTCCTCTGGGGAGACTACCTCTGGTGAGACTACCTCCTCTGGAGGAACTACCTCCTCTGGGGAGACTAGTTCCTCTGGCGAGACTACCTCCTCTGGTGAGACTACCTCCTCTGGCGAGACTACTTCCTCCAGCGAGACTTCCACTTCATCCACTTCTGATGAGAGCCAACTCCTCAGAACACACACTCACAACAACCAAAATCAAAAATCACAATCCCTTAACTCTGCCGGACAATCCCATAACTCTGGCAATACTCACCATGCCTGCAACAGCAGCCACACTCCCAGTCATGACAGCCGGCCCCGGACTCGTGCGATCGACGGGTTTTGCGGCGCTGGTGGCAACATGATACGACTGGCGCAGGTGTTCGACGAGGTCATTGCTATCGACATCGACGAGAAGAAGCTCGCCATGGCCAAACACAACGCCAAGATCTACGGTGTCGACCGCCACGTCACTTTCCATCTGGGAGACTACTTCGATGCTGTCACCCAGTACCAAGTGAGGAACTTGTGGAGTGCCTGTTTGGAAATTTTTGGGGAATTTACTTTGGGGAAACTTGTGAAGTGCGAGACCTGTTCGTAAATTTTGGAGGAATTTGCTTTGGGGAAACTTGTGAAGTGCGAGACCGGTTCGTAAATTTTGGGGAAATTTGCTTTGGGAAACTTGTGAAGTACAAGACCAATCTTGACCTGTTTATAAATCTTCGGGAAATTTAATGCGTGAAATTGTTGTTGGTAACTGATCGTATCCACATGTTGGTAACTGATCGGCCATAAATGGGTGGGCAGCTGAAATCCCCTACGGGGTGTTTTGGCTGTCCTGTGTTTGCGGATTGTGCGTGGCTCTGTGGATGATCCCGACAAAGATCAACTGGGGTTCTTATAAAATGACAACAATGAGGGTGGCAATTAGAGCGGTTTTTGTGATGGCTGCTGCTGTGTTTTCCATGATGGTGATTGTGACAAACTTTGAACAACAATTAGATAGTGTGCTTCCGTGTAACGATGTGAATTTCGTATTATTGAACTGTGAGATCTACGGCGCGATATAGTACGAATTACTGAAGCGCTAGCAAATTAATGCTAATACTACTACTACTGATCGTATCCACAATACAGCGTGTGGGGATTTTGAAATTTGGCCTTACTTTATTACGGTAAAAGCTGAGTGTCAAATTTAGCTCTATAATTTTTTGAAGGAAAGCTTGGACGGTATCACCCATGGTAGGGAAAACAAGGTAGAGTCATTTCTATGGGAGAAAATACACCTCCTCTTGTTCGGCTAGCCAATAGAAAGGCTTTATTTCAAACAAACTTCATGACATCACCAAACCGCCATATCGTTAGGCCAATAGTGGAGCCAGATTTGGGGGTAGCAGTGCTACCAGATGCAATTTGCGCGCTGCTATTGGTTCGTTGCGGTGACGTCAGCAAAACCACACCGTCAACTAAAAAAAGACTGGTTTGAACCTACCTTGTTTCCTCTACCGTGGTATCAGCCAGGCAAGACAACACACACAATTTTCAGAGTTCTATGTGTTCCTGGATAGCCGAGCAACTCTGCTCACAATTTGTTAGTACCGTTGGGGGACTCATGAGACAGGATATAAAAGTTGCAATTTTGCCTTAAAATGTTTTTTTTTCTGGATTCGTTGTCTGTTGTGATCATAGGTTAAAATTTGAAGTTTAATTGCTACGAAGATTGTAACTAAATAAATTAAGCTTTTTTGGTGGAGAATGTGCTTAGTTAATATGTTCCCCACGCCAGGCGGACGTGGTGCTGCTGAGCCCCCCGTGGGGAGGCATGGACTACGGGTCTGGAGAAGAGTTCAACCTGGACAGCCTCGACATGCGGGGCATGCTGATGGCAGCCAAGCAGGCCGCCCCTAACGCGCTCCTCTTCCTTCCCAAGAACTCGAGCATTTCGCAGGTGCTAAGAGTTGGTGATAGTAAGGGTGTTGAATGTTGGGACATGACTATAATATTAGTGGAGGATGGATCTTCCTCCCCAAGAACTCGATCATTTCGCAGGTGCTGAGAGTTGGTGATATTAAGGTTGGGTGTTGAATGTTAAATAGGATTGCATGGTGTTGGTGGTGGTGAGAAAGAGTCTTGAATATTGCAACAATACTGCATAGTGTTGAGGATGGGAGTTGAATGTTGCAACAAGACTGTGTAGTGTTGGTGGTGAGGATGGGTGATGAATGTTGCAACAGGTCTGTGTAGTGTTGGTGGTGGTGATGGTGGGTGTTGAATATTAAAACAGGACTCCAAAGAATTCTTCATGATATAGAGTTAAGAATTACAAAAGGACTGCGGGAAATTCTTGGTTATAACGACGAGTGTTGAATTATTTGCTGACAACTTTCCTCATAATCTGAATCACAAAATATGAATTATCTCACTGCCCCGCCATTTCACTGCTCACTGTCCCGTTTCATTGCTCTATCTCACTGCCCCATCATTTAATTACTCGCTGCCCCCGTTTCATTTCCATATCTCACTGCCCCGTCATTTCATCGCTCGCTGCCCCATTCCAGATCATATCACTGGCGGACCTGTACGACCACATGGACATCGAGATGAACTACCTGAACTCAGCTCCCCACGCCATCACCGTCTACCTCGGTGAGGACATCGCTACCTTCCGCTCCACCAACGTACACTACCACGCCGCCTCCGACCTCCTCATCAAGGCCGAGACCGAGGCGCAGCGAGTCCGAAATAAAGTTCTGGAAAAGGGAGCCTCTTCGTACAGAGTTCAGAAGCCTTTAGGAAACGACGCGTCGTCGGCTAAAGTTTAGTAGTCTTTGGAGGAAGATTCTTCTTCTTGAAGTTCACATGTCTTTGGGAAAGACTCTTCGTTGTTTATGGTTCAGAGGTCTTTGAAGGAAGACTCTTCTTTGTACAGAGTTTAGAAGTTTTTAGGAAACGACTCGTCGTTGTCGTCTAAAGTTTGAGTCTTGAGAAAATGACTTATCGTTGACCAAAGTTCAGAGGTCCCTGGAGAAAGACAATACCTCTTGAAGTTCATACGTCTTTAGGGAAAGACTTTTTATAATTCAAATGTCTTTGAAAATTGTTCCTTGTCAAGTGGATATAAGCGTAGCTAGACTGGGAACCTGATCCATGGCTGCTCTTCAGTTTTAGGACATTGGTTTGGATGTGTCGTGGAGTGTCTGATTTGAATCTCTGGTTGGTGATTAGGGTTACAAGTTTGACATGTTGGATTGTCAACTTGATGATCAGGATAACTTGTTTGATAATTCAAATTACGTGCAATTATTTGGATGGCTGGTTAAACTTTAAATATCTCTTTCACAATGCACTACTAGTTTAATTTGAATCGTTAATTGGAGAATTTGGACGACTTCATAATTTAGGATAACTCATTTGATCATGTGGAGTCATAGGTTGATTTGAATTCCTATTACCTTGAACTCAATACTCACCTTTATAAACTTCCAAGTTCATACCGTGATGAATTCAAAACTTGACGAATTATTTTAAGCTTAAAAATGTATTTTAGAAATTGTTCTTCTCACAGTGTCCAAAACTTTGTCTTGGTGATGCGCTCGAATTTCTTTCCTGACAACCTTGTTGTTGCTCTAAATTTTCTGCGTCCTGCCACTCAAGGCTGAAAGCTTTTATTTTACAGAGGACCTGTGTGCGATGTTGCACACTGCCTTTATTTTATGCTGACGCCGTAGTTTTATTGTGATGCTAATTTAGTGCGGCCCGATTGTCTTTCAGAGTTCACACACCGCCATGATCGAGAAAGTTGAAATTTCAGGCGGAACAATGATAATAGCTGTAATTACAATATTTATAGCTGTGGTAGTAACAATTATAATAGGTGCTATGGTAATAACAAGAAAATAATAGCTATAGTAATAACGATAGTGAGAGCAAATATGATAAGCGTTTGCACTCAGCCGCATTGATTTGATCAGGTTCAAGTGCCTCAGTCTGGAGTTGTGTCACTGAGATGCTTGTTTGGTGGCACCTAAAACCCTCGTGTGTGTTGATTTGATACATGGAAAGCGTTAAACCCACGCAAAGAAAACCTGAAATCTGGATTACACGCTGCAAAAACGGGTTATTCTTTTGCCGGTTTTTTAGAATCTTTCAAGGATTTTCAAGATTGTTTAGTGCATTTTTAGCTGTCAAGAAGCTTCACAGGGCTGTGTTAGACATAAGTATTTCTTGTGGGGTGTGCACAACACATATGTCTGTGTGAGAGAGTGTGTGATATGTCTGCGTGATGGTGAGTGTGTGAAATGTCTGTGTGATGGAGAGTGTGAGATATGTCTGTGTGATGGAGAGTGTGTGAATTATGTTCATGGCTGGTGAGTGTGACAGTGAGGGTGTGTCTCGAGAGAATAGGGAGTGCCTTACAGGCATGGTGGCGTAGTTTTGACCGAAGTTGTCGTTTACTAATTTGAACATGTTTCTTGAGGTACTCAGTTTTTTCGGTTCACTGCTGTCCTGTTTTTCAGCACCTACTACTTTCTTCTTCAACTTTGATCTTGTTTCATGATCTTATTTCTCAACTTACTGTTTCTATGCCCTTCCTGCATAGATTCCGCGTTCCTTTAATTCCATACTAAATGGTGCATTCCTCCTTCCTCTCTTGGGATCGCATTTGTTGCGGATAGGGAGTCTTAAACTAACCAATAATCAATCTGAGTTACTCAGTCGTGCCAAGGTCATGTCAACACTATACTTTCTCCTTGGCCACTCTCTCCCAAAACCCACACTCTCTCTCCCTAGCCACACTCTCCCTAGTCTCACTCTCTCTTCCTAGCCACACTCTTCCTAGTCTCACTCTCTCCCTCTCTGCCGTACTAGAGAAAATTGTATTCTTCCTCTCCCTCCTGCTCCTCTCCACCAACGCTTGAAACTTCTCAAGCAAATAAGGAATTTTAAGTTTCAGCTGAATGAATTCAGTCAACGGAACTCTTACTTATTTCTTGACATTGTAACTATAGTTTAACGGTTGTATCTTTCTTTAAGTTAATGTTAAATTGTTTAGTTTGTACTTGTGTGTTTGCAGTTTTTAGTTTCCTGGTCTTACTGATCTCTTTAGTTTGCCCTTGATATTTCTTTGTAGACAGCTTTTCTTTTCTCTGTGGCGTCTAACATCTAAATTGTTTTCTCAAATCCTTCTCCATCGAATTCGAAAATAGCTTAAAGCCTGTACCTCTTTAAAGTGCTGTTGGCATTCACCCATGTGCAGAGAGTGGGCATATTTACCCTTGTTTCTTAACAAATACTAAAGCGACAACTAAATAGTCTTTCACCGAAATTGTCGTTAACTGAGTATGTTATTATTATTATTATTTCTTGACTGTGTATATCACCCAGTATGTGTAGATATTTGCCTTTAAATGACAAAACATGTCAAGCTTTTCTTGAAATAGATCAAACTCGGGATTCAATATTGTATGTAGAAAGTGTGATGTCCCGAGCTGAAGGTTAGGTTTGCTTTGCTTTGTTACGGAGCTTTTTTTTCGGTTGACTGCTGTCCTTTTTCAACACTTGTAACTTTTTTTACACTTATTTTTTGTTTCATAAACTATTTTCAGTTTTACCGTTTTAATGTGCCGGGTGTTGGAACCCAGCGTGGGCATAGATTCCCCGTTCCCTTAACTCCAAACTAAAGGGGGCTTTCCTCTCTTGGGAACGCCTTTTTTGTGGATAGGGCTTAAACGAAATTAAAATATGCAATCTATTGTTACTTAAAGCGATGATATCAGTTTCGCCATTTTTATTGTAACATCTTGGATTTTACTACGTGATGATGGTGTATTGTAACGACTGTAACATCTGTAATTAGTACCTACTATTGCTGCAGTATTTGTAATTACTGTAATAATTTGACCGTTATGTCCCCCCGTACAGTAATATTTTTGCACTTTTATATTCAGAATAAAGAAGGAAGAGACGTACGTATTGTTTTGCTCCCTTTATGCATAACGACTGATAAATTTTCTTTCACTCGTTGCATTGTGCGTCCAGCAACACTGTGCATGGATTCCGGGTGCCATCAACTCCTTGATAGATGTTGCCTTTCTCCTTCCTTCTCTTAGGAACATCATTGTTATGGTAAGGAAGCCAAATCATTTGATCTCTGCATTGCGTTCTTCCGTCATGGGCGGTATTTTTTCGGTTGATGTATTTTCATCATCAAGAATAACTACAAAAAAATCCGTCAGATGTTGACAATTTTAGACTGCCTGTCATTCTTGACTGTCAATGTTTAAATGCGGATCCCCTCAAAGGGTACAACTATTGTGAATTAGCGCTCCCTGGAGGAATATGTGAGGTCCCGGGCTAAAAGTTAGGAAGGTCTTCCTTTTGTTGACATAGAAAAGGTTTTTGTGTTGCTACGGACCATATTTTTTTCTGTGCTCTGCTGTCCTGTTTTTCGGCACCTACTACTTTTTTCGTCAACGTTCATCTTGTTTCATAAACTTTTTTCTCAACTTACTGTTTCTATGCACCTTGTGCATGGATTTCGCGGTCCCTCAAGTCCATAAAGCTAAATGGTGCCTTCCTCCTTTGGAACGCTTTTGTTGCGGTAAGGGAGGATTAAACTAACATCTAATTTAAATGGTGCCTTCTTCCTTCCTCTCTTTGGAACGCTTTTGTTGCGGTAAGAACTAACAACATTTAATCTAAATGTGGTAGATTTCGTGATTACTGATACGCCTTTCTTTCTTTCTGACAATAATAATTAAACCAGGGTGATCTGGTTAGATTACTCACTTGCCTGCTTCCACCCTCGCTATATTTTCAATAATAGGACAAAATTCTCCTTTTGTTGAGATCATACGGTGAAAGTTAAAATTGCCGCCCACTTGTGTTGGGCCAAAATATTCCAGTAATAAGTCTTCAAGAACTACATCTGATACAACTGATTTAGGAATTGGCCTTATCAGCAGCTCAGTCATGTATAATTTCTTTCAAGTATAAGTGCTTCAACTCTTTCGTCGGTAGGCGAGAAATTTTCTTCTAAAAATAGTTTTTCAAGGAGTTTAATTTGGAGAGGCATATTTTCCGTGCTTAACTCTTTGGAAGATGCGTAGAGCTCTTGAGCTTCACTGAATTAGCACTCCCAGGGAGAAAAATGTTAGGTCTCGATCTAAGAGGTAGGCCCTTTTTTTTCTTGAATTTTTGTTTGTTTTGTTAAAGAGCATAATTTTCGGTTCGCTGCTGTCCTTTTTTCAGTACCTCAGACTTTTTTCTTAAACTTTTATCTTGTTCCCCGACCTTCCTTTTCAACTTACTGTTTCTATGCACGTAGGATCTTGCGCGAGAACACACCTAGTGCATAGATTCCGGTTCCCTCAACTCCATACTAAAAGGTGCTTTCATCCTTCCTCTCTTTGAACATCTTCGCTATGGCAAGGGAGGCTGAAACTAACTTATGATCAATCAATGGTGCCATCATCCTTCCTCTCTTTGAACATCTTCGCTATGGCAAGGGAGGCTCAAACTAAGTTATGATCAATCAATGGTGCCTTCATCTTTCCTCTCTTTGAACATCGTTGTGACAAGGGAGGCTGAAACTAAGTTATGATCAATCCTGAGCTCCACTCGGGGAGGTATGCTGCCAGTGTCTGACCTCGTCAGTGTACCTTGGGGACTTAGCGCTCCCCAGTGGTGTCCCTAGCTACTTATAACAAAATCAGCGACACTCGTTGAAGGAGTCTGTTGTGGGTTTAACACTTTGACCGTTATTGGTAAACCTGAAGTTCAATCTTCAATTTCAATTTAAAGCCGATTGTAATACGCAATTTTGAAATAGGCGATCATTATCTGGATTATGCCTTCATTTAGCTTTAATAAGGTATTTATGTAAACTATGACTACTGTGACTACTGGGCGGTCAGCAGTATCATGAAAATACCCTCCGTGGCCACCGGTGGCGCACGTTGCGGTCAGAGTGTTGAATATTTACTCAGGCCTTATCTTTTGTTATGTTTCATTTGCTTTGTTGGCAGGATTCTCTTATACGATGAAATTTTTACTTGGGCTCCTTTTATTATGTTTACCCTTATTGTTTTTGTTATAGCTATTCCTCAAGAGATAATATATTAGTAATAGGCATCAGCTTTTAACTCGACTTGCTATCTCGTATGGAAGGCCGGCGTACCATGCAACCGAGCTCAGGCTTGGGCCTCTTCGATGCTTCGTGTAGTATCTATGGGAATTAGCGCTCTCAGGGGGACTATGTGAGGGCCCGAGCTAAGGGTTAGGTAGGCTTCCTTTTTGTTGAAATAAAATAGGTTTTTGTTCTGTTACGAACCATCTTTTTTCGGTTCACTGCTGTCCTGTTGTTTTTTCTACACCTACTACTTACTTCTTCAACTTTGATCTTGTTTCATAAACTTCTTTCTCATCTTACTGTTTCTATGCCCTTTCTGCATAGATTCCACGTTCCCTAAACTTCATACTAAATGGTGCCTTCCTCCTCCTCTCTTTGGATCGCCTTTGTAGCGGATAGGGAGGCTTAAACTAACTAATAATCTAATCTAGCTTCGTGTAGTTCTTCGAATCTCGAGCTATTTTATTCCAGATCTTTGTTAAATGCTGCAACCCTGAAAAAATTTCGTGACATAGAAAGTAATGAATCTTCATAGCGGGAGAAAAAATAACGCGGGACTCCCAGGAGGAATATGTGAGGTCCCGAGCTCAAGGTTAGGTTGGCCTTCCTTCTGTTGAAATAAAGTAGGTATTTGTTTTTTACAGACCATCTTTTTCGGTTCACTGCTGTCCTGTTTATCAGCACCTACTACTTTCTTCATCAACTTTTATCTTGTTTCATGAACTTCTTCCTCAACTTACTGTTTCTATGCACCTTGATTCCGCGTTTCCTTAACTCCATACTGAATGGTGCCTTCCTTCATCCTTTGGGATGCCTTTGTGGCGTCGGCCTCACAGAGAAGCCGATGTCTGCTTAGTGAAGAAAATAGACTTTCTTGAAAGGACATGCATTCTATGATATTCTTCAGTAGTCATTGACTAAAAGCTAGCTAAGTCTGGCTGTATATTTTGGAGTGTGTATTCAACGTTTTACGTCCCCTCAGGGGGATACAACTATTGTATCTGTTGCAATTAGCGCTCCCAAAAGAAAATGTGAGGGCCCGAGCTGAGATAAAATGTTTTTGCTATGTTAAGGACCAACTTTTTTCGGTTCACTGCTGTCCTGTTTTTCAGTACCTAATACTTTCTTTTTCAACTTTTAGATTGGTTTATGACTCATTCAGGAGTCATTATGACTCATCCAGGAGTTTCTTGGTGAGAGAACTTTCCGTGTTAGAGTGGGTCGTACGCTCTCCTCACTGCAGCTACAGCGTGAAGGCTTGCCTCAAGGTAGCGTCATGAGCTGCACGTTGTTTAACATTGCTTTGAACGGAATTACTTCAGTACTTCCCTCTGGCATTTTGGCCTCTCTGTATGTGGACGATTTTATGCTGTACTCCTCATCTGCATTCTTGCCTGCGGTGACTCGCAGAATGCAGAAAGCCATCAACAGTGTGAACAACTGGGCTGTTGAGCACGGTTTTACCTTTTCTACTGAGAAGACTGTAGGCCTCCATTTCCAGGGCCGCGGCCGCTGTGACCCTCCTCGACTGGTGTTGAGGGAAGGACAGGTGGTTTTTGCGCGCAGTGTAAAGTTTTTGGGGATGACTGTGGACGATAAGCTTACCTGGAAACCTCATTTGGCAGCCCTCAAGGTTGAGTGTGCTCGGAGAATGAACCTTTTAAAATGTATATCTGGAGTAACGTGGGGAAGTAAATCGAGTGACGTTGCTGCGACTGTACAGAACTCTCATCAGGAGCAAGATAGACTATGGCTGTATAGTATATCAATATGCCAAAGAAACCACACTGGCTAAGCTGAACCCAGTGCACCATGCAGCTATCAGGCTAAGCACTGGTGCTTTTCGATCCTCACCCTCTTACAGCCTGTGCGTGGAGAGCGGTGAGCCGCCCCTGTGGCTCCGACGTGTGCAACTGACCTTGCAGTATCTGGCCCGGCTGGAACAAGTCCCGTTGTCTCCTGCATGGGCTAGTGTGCACGCGCCCCTTGGACGACATCTGCATTTTCCTTATTTCATACCCTCATCTGTGGATTACCCTGCGATTACGGCCGCAATGCAATTGAGACCCATGCGAATACTCCCAGTACTCTTAGACGACTCTGCGACGTGGCGCGTCCCTTTAGAGTGTTTTTGCCCTGTATGCCGGATGCCCAAGAAGGAATCCATGCCAGATTACATCCTGAAGGGAATTTTCATGGACCATGTACTGGAAAAGCACGCAAATTCCGTGAAGCTCTACACTGATGGATCAAAAATGGGAGACGCTGTGGGATGTGCTGCCGTGTCTGGAGAAAGGGTTAGTGCGAGGAAACTGCTCCCAGAGTCTTCAATTTTCACAGCGGAACTGTACGGTGTGTTGGAGGCGCTAAAATTGATTGAGGAGTGCCCATGTGGATCTTTTACTATTTTCGTTGACTCGAAAAGCGTAATTGATGCCACGCAAATGTATAATAGTACACACCCGCTCATTGCTGAGATTCTCGTAATGTTAATAAATTTTGCGAGTAGACATAAGAATATCATGTTATGCTGGGTGCCCGGACATGTGGGAGTATCGGGCAATGAGCGAGCTGATCGGGAGGCTAAGCAAGCTGCGGAGACAAATGGGGAAACGCTGAACTTGATGGTCCCCTTCCGAGACTACTACCCTCGGATAAAAGCTGCAGTGAGAAGTTTGTGGCAACAGGAGTGGGACAGAACAATTAATAACAAATTAAGAAGTATTAAACCCACCGAGCGTGAGTGGATATCGTCTAGTTGCCTCCCTCGCCGGATGGAGGTGATACTCTGCCGCCTTCGTATTGGCCATACCCGATTGACGCACGGACACTTGATGGAGCGGCAGCCGCAACCACGATGAGAGCGATGCCACGTTCCTTTGACTGTCAAACACTTTCTTGTTGAGTGCCCTCGATATGCTGCTGCCAGGAATGTATGTTTCCCGAGACTGCGAGGTCCTGATGAGGATGTAATGACCGGAATGCTCAGGGAAATTGAGCGCTCAACTTTCAGTGTGACAGCGCTTAAGATGTTCCTAGAGAAGTGCAACTTGATATCTGAAATTTAAACAGAAAAGAACAGCGTAAGCAAGAAGAACTTTCTTCACGTCTGAGATGTGGATGACTAAACTGCAACATGGCCGGGCGCACAGCGTAAATGCCTCTGGGGATTTCAGCGTGGGTAAGGCGCCCGGCCATAAATGGGTGGGCAGCTGAAATCCCCTACGGGGTGTTTTGGCTGTCCTGTGCTTGCGGATTGTGCATGGCTCTGTGGATGATCCCGACAAAGATCAACTGGGGCTCTTATAAGATGACAACAATGTGGGTGGCAATTAGAGCGGTTTTTGTGATGGCTGCTGCTGTGTTTTTCATAGTGGTGATTGTGACAAACTTTGAATAACAATTAGATAGTGTGCTTCCGTGTAACGATGTGAATTTCGTATTATTGAACTGTGAGATCTACGGCGCGATATAGTACGAATTACTGAAGCGCTAGGAAATTAATACTAATACTACTACTATGACTCATTCTCAACTTACTGTTTCTATGCACCTTCTGCATAGATTGCGCATTCCCTTTCATCCATACTAAATGGTGCCTTCCTCCTTCCTCTCTTCGAAACGCTCTTTTTTTTGTAGCGGTTAGGGAGGCTTAAACTAACATATAATCTAATCTAATCAACGTATTAGGCTTACATTTATTTAAAAAGTCGACTTGAAGTGTGAGAAACTGCCTTGTGATATGCTGTTTCTAGCCTCCGCAGCCCATTTTCGAATGAATTTTATCCAGAAGCGTATAATTTCTTGAAACAGCCCTTCCAAAATGCCACATAGTGACTCAGTTTTACTTGTGGACGACCAGTGTGGTATATCCACGGCAGAAAATTGTGCATGAAGCGTTACTGCATAAGATACGTGTTTTATCTGGTGAATGGATAGTGTTAGAGATACTACTTCTTAGGGAAGTGTTTTCATCGGATATTTTCCACGGGATCAAATGTATTTTCACGGGATTGAAAGTATTTCCACAGGATCGAAAATTTTTCCACAGGATTTGAAGTATTTCCACTGGATGGAAAATATTTCCACTGGATTGAAAATATTTCTACGGAATTGAACGTATTTTCAAGGGACTGAAAGTTTTTTCAAGGGATTGAAAGTATTCCCGCGGGGTCTAAAGCATTTCCACGGGATCTAAAGCATTTCCACGGGATCTAAAGCATTTCCAGAGGATCAAAAGCATTTCCACGGGATCTTAAGCCTTTCCACGGGATCCCTTCAGGGGGATACAACTATTGTATCTATGGGAACTAGCGCTCCCAGGGGGCAAATGTGAGGACCCGAGCTAATGGTTAACGCAACGAAACGCAACGAAACTCAACGAAACGCAACGAAACTCAACGAAACTCAACGAAACTCAACGAAACTCAACGAAGCGCAACGAAACGCAACGAAACGCAACGAAACGCAACAAAACGCAACGAAACACAACGAAACGCTGCTTACGACCTAATTTAAATGTCTAGTAACTTTGTTTTTGCAATTGACTTACCTTTAATGATAAACTGTTAAATTGATCTTATGGTCGCAGACGACATGCGTAGAGGGGAGCAGTAAAGGACCCCCCTCAGGGGGATACAACTATTGTATCTATGGGAATTGGCGCTCCCAGGGGGACAATGTGAGGGCCCGAGCTAAAGGTTAGGTAGGCTTTCTTTTTGTTAAAATAACATAGGTTTTTGTTTTGTTACGGACCAACTTTTTTTCGGTTCACTGCTGTCCTGTTTTTCAGCTCCTACTACTTTCTTCAACTTTTTCTTGTTTCATGAACTTTCTTTGCTTACTGTTGCTGTGCACCTTGTGCATAGATTCCGCGTTCCCTCAACTCCATACTAAATGGTGCCTTCCTCCTTCCTCTCTTAGAACATCTATGTCGTGGTTAAGGGAGGCTAAAACTTTCTTATATAATAATAATAATAATAAGCAGTAAAGGACCCGCGTCCGTGCTTTAATGTTGATTGTATCAGCACCTCTCATTATTATTGTTATAATTATTCCACGGGATCTAGAGCATTTCCACGGGATCTAAAGCATTTCCACGGGATCTAAAGCGTTTCCACGGGATCTAAAGCATTTCCACGGGATCTAAAGCATTTCCACGGGATCTAAAGCGTTTCCACGGGATCTAAAGCATTTTCACGGGATCTAAAGCATTTCCACGGGATCT
>JACJUY010005410.1:37087-51171 GCA_014220935.1 Platorchestia sp. MABIK | reverse complement strand
CAGAGTGGGACTGTAAGAGGTGGAAAAAAGAGATTGAGATGAGAACAAAAGAGTATGGATTGAATAAGTAGAAACTTAGCATGACACGAAAGACTACACTTAACTGGTATATGCAAAAGGAAGTACCTAAGTGTGAGATATTCTATGATTATAGTTATGGAAGTCAACTCTTGTTTGCTGTAAGGTGTAAGTCATTGAGTGTGAATAGACACACATGGAGGTAGAATGAGAATAATAATAGATTATGTCGGCAGTGTGAAAGTGGAGTGGAGGAAACAATTGAGCATTTTGTGCTGGAATGTAGTAAGTATGAGCAAGAGAGAGAGAGTTTCATGAATGTGGTGTTTGAGCAGTATGGAGAGAATGAGTGGTATGCCAGAAGTGCTGAAGATGATTGTGGTATGAGCTGAATTGTTGGATTGGACCAGGAGTGTAATCCGAGTATCATTGAAACTATGAAAGTTTTTCTTGTACGTGCCTTGAGTGAAAGACAGTGACTGGTGTGAGCCAGTCAAGTAAAGTGGGCTGTAATGACCCACCATGCCTGGGGATGGTGTCTTGACGTACTGGTTATCCCAGTGATGCCGACTAATAGGTGTTTGTGACAAGGATTGGTGGATCCTGAGTAGTTTAGTGGACAAGTCTGGTACACAGGTGCTGAACTCTTTTTTGTGGGAGTATTGAGGAGGGAATTGTAGGGCGTTACAAAGGCCCCGGCACTGTCGGCCCACAATTTCAAGTTCAAGTCATCTTCCATTTATGATTTGTACTGTGCATTATCTTCGGATTTGTGAACCTCTGAAAATTTTGTATTATTATTGTGCAAACTAGATCTGTCTCCTTCAGGAAAATTTATGTAATACAATAAAGGCAGCCTCAGACAAGCAATGGCCACAGACGAATCCTTCCTCCTGAAACTTCCCCACTTTGAAGTCTAGGCTGCCACACTCATGGTAGACATTTTGAACAATTACAGTAATGAGGTCCTTGCTACTAATAAATTATCTGTTGTTAATCGGTTTTGAACTACCCTCTTGTGTATTGATAAAATGTGTGTAGCCAATAATCAGCATTCTTATTTTAGATATCAGGTTATCTCAAAAAACGCAGCGTTTTTTGAGCTTTTTTCATTGATGAAATAGTGCTTATATCAAAGTTTTCCATTAGTAGCCCAAGTTTGTACTAATAATTTTGCAACACCCTGTATGAACAGAACGTTTGTAAACTCACGGTACCAACTTCAGCAGAAGGTAGAAAAACTGAAAAGAACAATTTTTTCATGAAAAAAGTCAGAAAATCTATCATTTATAAGATATCGAATTGTAATGTTTCTCCACAGCCGGAAGCCGCCTTAACCTAACCCTATGAATACATGTACGTTACAAAAGCTGCTCAATTTGACCACTTTCCGCTGCAACTCAGGTTCTGTTACTTCTGTACCGATGCAGTAATGATTTCCGGACACGGTTTAACACTCTTGGATCATCCGTAAAGCGTCCTGCAGCTTCTATCCTTCCATCCAGATCCATTTCTGTCTCCACTTGAGCTACATAAACTAAACTGTTCAGGTAACCTCAAAGTTATTTGTTCAAACGTGTAAAATCTGAGGACCGAGCTAGCCATGGTCCTGGTCCAAATCTTCCTACTTATCTGTTCGGAAAGGTACGGTGACGACGTACATCCCTAGTGACATGAGGAGGAGCTCCGTCGTGTTGAAACCACATGTTGCGTGGTATATCCTAAGGCACATTTTCTAGAAGGTCAGGTAATACCTTTCTGAGAAATAGTTCGTAGTTTTCCCCCGTTAAACGTGCTGGAAGCGCAAATGGCCCAACCAAATGGTCGCCGATAATTCCTGCCCACACATTCACAATAAACCGCACCTGGTGGTTGCTCTAATGCAAAGCATGTGGTCATGTTGCCACAAGTGTAAATTACGCTTGTTAACCATGACTTCACGCCTACAAGTTGCTTCATCAGTGAAGAGCACACGCTTTGAAAATTTGGTTAATGTGTAGCGTTTGCTAACAATCGAATTTCAAATTTTTGGTGCCGAAACATAGTTAATAAGATCGAAATAAACAAGTTTTTTTCTATGCACTTTACATCGCAAATGGGTATTTTACGAGTAATAGCGGGAAATTAGTTACCGCAACTCTAGTGTTCGAAGCGGAAAGTAATTCATCGAGTGCGTCGTATGGCAACACTGCAGTGGACGCTTCCTTTCAACGCGCTTGAATGATCGAGCCCGTTCCCGCCATCTAAGACGAAAGTTAACATACTGACTGATACTGCTATAACTCGTGGTTTTTTGGTGTAAATTTCTATTGTGTTATTAACTAAAAGATTCTAGAAGTGGGTTCAGGCTCCGTGGGGCCGGCAAGTAATAAATTACAAAGTGCTTGAACGTACTTAAACAGCTCAGTCGCGCAAAAAATAAAACCTACCGCTCTAACTCGTAAAGTACTCATTTGTCGCAAAAGTGTATAGAAGAAAAGTAGTTTATTTTGATGTTATTACCGTGATTCAAGCAACAAAAATTCAAAAATAGATTAGTAGCTGTTTAATCGAGCGCATTCGTCATCATAGACAAAACTAAACCTACCGCTATAACTCGTTAAATACTCATTTGCGACGGAAAATGCATGAAAGAAAACTTGTTTATTTCAATCTAACTAACTATGTTGCGGCACCCAAAATTCGAAATTCGATTATTTGCAAACGCTACACGTTAACCGAAAATTCATTTTCTGTAAGATTTCTACTTATGAACCAGCTTACAAATCGTTCACGGGGCTGAAAATAGGTTGGCAGAAGTTCTTGTACTCTCATAACACGATAAATGTACAGGGCGTCAGCATGGAGTACGTTCCATACTTTAGAGTGGCAGCGTATCCCTAGATCACATGCAGCGGCCTGAGTGCTAGTACGTGGGTTTCTTTCAAATTTCTTTAGTATCCGCTCTTCATCCTCAGCGGGTATTGGCCTACGCCTACGACCACCCGCTTCTTTTCCGTTCACCTCAAAACTGCAGGCGTCTCGCAGACGTTGATGTAACCTTGTGAAGAATCGATGATCAGGTCCACGACGGTTGGGAAACTGCTCTGCATACAGTCTAGCAGCCAATCTTGCCATTTACTGTATTGTATGCCATGAGCATATCGCTTTTCGGAATTTGGGTCGCGATTCATAGTGCCTAGTTCCTTCACGCCACGTACGGATATACAGCGATCACACACGTAAACAAACGTTGCCAGATGCAGAGGTTGGGAAATCTCATTCGATTTCACGCAAACGATGGGTTTTCAAACTTCTTGTTATTCATGAAAAAGTTATTTTCAGCTTTTCTACCCACTGCCGAAGTTTGTCCCATGAGTTTACAAACACATGTATATTGTAATATATAAGAATACTTGTTCATAAAGGGATATAAAAAACGATATTTATTTCCAGTAAGTACGTATTTACGTATTTATTTATAAGATGCAACCAAATAAATGGAATGTAAATGCAACAAAATTGAACGTTTATGTAGTACCGAATATATGTGAGATATTTTTGAATGAGCATTGAAAGTACATAAATGTAGAATGCGTTTTAAATACTTTTTGAATATTCAAATGATATTCTTGAATATTTGTGAGACATACAATGCACATGGAATATTTTGGATTATTCATATAATATCTAATATTTGTGACATATCGAGTACGCTTGGAAAATTTTGGACTAATAATATAATATTATAATAATAAATATGTATCGAACGCCATTAAATAAATAAATCAAACGCCAAATCAATAATCAAACGCTAATCATTGAACTACCATCTAACTACCGAACACCGAGGAAACTACATTCAAAACGACTATGAATGTTAATCAAACATACGATAATGATGCGTAGTCAATTAGGATTTAATTATGAATAAATAGGTAGTAGCTAATAAGTAGCTGATTGTTCACCAAATTTATTTTTTTATTAATCAATTATTTTAATAATTATTTTAAAAAATTATTCATTTTCCAAATCATTAAGTTACCAATCAATAGATTATTAAATAATTGATTACTTAATTATTCCAACTGTCAATTGTTTAAATCACTTTCTATTATCAATCATTTAAATAATCATACTAATTAATTATCAACTTCATGAATAAATTTAAGAATTTAATATATCAAATAAATAAAAACCTAATTTATTGACTAATTTTTCACCTTACCATTGAGTAGGGTGTCCCAAGAAACTGAAGTGAATCGGACACACTCCAACACTTGTTGCACTTGTTTCCTGTCGTGAAAAATTTAACCAGGAAAATTTTCAGCTTCCTATCTCGTCTTTTACTGGTCGCGCATTTCATCCAGTTTTCTGCTGGGCGTCAGGTTGTACAGCTGTCAATGGTATAACGTGCAGCGGTCAATGTTGTAAGAGCATTAGGTGAGCTCTATTTTACAATAAAAGGTATTTTTCTTGTTTCATGGCCTTATTTCTTATCTTACTGTTACTATGCACCTTGGGCAATGTGCATAGATTCCGCTTTCCCTCAACTAATGACTAAATGGTGCCGTCATCCTTCTTCTTTTTGAACATCTTTATCGTGCTAAAAGGAGGCTAAAACTTTCTTATATAATGATAATTATAATAATAATGATTCCATAGGATAAACTGAGCTCGCGTACCGTAGATACTTGCGAATCAGACTTCTGTCACGATTTTCAAATTTTCGTTAGCCTGTTTGCTCGTTGCTTTTTCACCGGACTTAACGCGAAATTGAGCTTTCACTCATCTTATGGTGCCTTATGAGTAGAGTTGTGAGTGGTGCCTTATGGTGCCACTCACCCCTCTACAGCAAGCACCACTCACCTCTCTACAGCAAGGCATCAATCACCCCTCTACAGCGAGGCACCACTCACCCATCTACAGCGAGGCACCACTCACCTCTCTACAGCGAGGCATCACTCACCCCTCTACAGCGAGGCACCACTCACCCATCTACAGCGAGGCACCACTCACCCCTCTACAGCGAGGCATCACTCACCCCAAATACCTCTCACCCCTCTACAACAAATACTACAGCAAATATGCTTTATTTTTTACAGGAAATCAGAAGACGATGCATCTGTTACATTACGGATAAAATTTAGTTGTCCTGAGATGTAATTGTTGATAAGGCAAAATATGTTGCCTTATGATGAATATTAATCAACACATTGAAAAGGAAAATTTGATGGAGGTTACACTTATTTCTTTCCAATGGTATTTTGTAATAGTTTCAATAAATATCCAATTTCTACAGTCATTAGTTGTCGGTCTATATGCAATAGAAGAAAAGGCCAGAATTTTATAATTTGATGGAAATTCAGGTCGAATCTCACAAGAGCTATAAAAAACGTTCGTTTTGCGCGACCATTAAATATTGCCCAATGTTCATGAAAATTTGGTGGTATCATTTTAATTTGACGAGGAACCAGAGCAGCATGTGCTGGATTTGATATCATAACTTTGAATTTCTACCTCTGTACACTTGGGACACCCTAGAATGATTAATGAGGTAAATAATCATTTGCTGAATTAATTAACTAATTTTTCTCTCGGTACTAGAGTGGAAAATTGATTATAAATTAAGTGAATTACTAATTAATTAGTTAGTTATCTAGGAAATGAATAAACTATTTAACTTTTTTAATAATTAAATAAAAACCTAAATAATTCTTTTTCTTTTTTAATAATAATTTCGCTCTTTTATAGCTCGGAAATAATTATTACCTTCATGGCACTTCAATGTTGCAGAACATGAATTATTTTTGTAATGAATTCAATTCATAATTAATTCAATAAATAGTTTTTTAGTGAATAATCAATTCAATTGTTAAGGAACTTGATTAATATTAGTAATCTAATTTAACTAGTAATCAATTTAATCAATATTATTAATTAATTAATTATTTAAATCAAATAATTCTGTTATTACGCAACAAAATTAATTTTTACTTCAAGTGGAAATATCTTACTGTAACAATCATTGTTCTTTTGTTGTAAGTTCTTTTACAATTTTATTATAAACAAAATCGTAGCCAAGTCACAGGCTTTATTATACAACGATCCACGATCTAGCAGCGGTACAACCGGCTGCAAAACTCTGTCTGCCGATTCTACTGCCTTGCGCATTGATTTTTTATACGTGTGGTGTGATTCTCTATTCTCAACTGAAAATTTCAGATTTAAATGCATTAAACTTAGATTTAACTCAAACTTAAAAACTTCAAAATCGCGGGTTTAGACCTTACAACGTTCAGACCTTTAGACGACGTTCCAAGTCGACAGAGAAACTTTCGCAACCGCCTGTGCAGCAACATCAAATGATGAAATCGAAAGAGCAATAAAACAAAGGAAACTAACAGATACTTGATTGTCATCTCCGTCATTAAGCACCAGACTTTAAAATAAAAAGTCTCGAGTTCGATCCCAGGTCGGTAATAGCGGTATTTTCACCATGGCCCAGCTCATTTGAAGATAATGACGGGTAGTACTCGGGTTTGATCCCAGGTTTGTAATGGTGGTATTTTCACGAGAGCACAGCGCCTCTAGTGATAATAGCAGCTAGAAGAAGTAAGAGTTCCACTCCAGGATTTCCTTATCTTTCGTTAAGAAGCTAAAATATTTCTAATACCCGACTATGATGATGCAGCCATCGAATACGGCGTTTCACATGGATATTTTCTACGATGACATGCAGCTCCTCTGGTAATCATTGGAAACAGGAAGACGAGCAAACTGGACTGGACTGTTAAGAAAACTGTTGAAATCTTAATATGATATGATGAAAAGATAAGAAGGCTTTGCGAAATAATTATTAGACATCTAATGCGTCAACTATTTTTTTTTTTTTAAATGAGCAATTTTTCGTACTTCATCTTTTTAGAAACCAACATTTTGCTGGAAAACATGCTATTTTTGTACAGTAACATTGAAGAATGGTGAAATTCAATTCAAATTGCCCACCTCACCCTACTTTCACCCTCTCTTCACCACACTTACCACATTCACTCATCACCCCCTTCACCATTTCATCTCTCTCCCCATTCACCACAATCACTGCACTCACCCCACACTCACCGCACTCACTCCGCTCACTCTATTCACCACGTTCGCCCCACATTCACCCCACACTCACCACACTTACCCCGTTCACCCTATTCACCACATTCACATCGTTCACCACATTCAATATTTGGACGCGCTCTTCCCGAGAGGAGGCACATTGCTTGAGTTCCCCCTGGCTTCCGTTTCCTTTGTCGTTTTCTGATGGCGGGCCTCCATTTTCTTCCGGTGGATTGCAGCGGAGACTCTGTTGAAGATTGCCTTCAGTAGAGTCTTCGCCAGGAAGATTGCCGTCAAGCTCAGCTCGACAATCGTGATGATTGACGCACCAAGGAACAGTCCCATCTGGCCTCCGAGGTCACCTGCCCGCGAACAAGTTACTGGAGTTATTTTTTTAGGCATTCTTGTCGTCTGTTTAGAACTTCCACCACAAATAAGTCATTGTATTAGGTTTTCCTGTCTTCTGTTTTAGGTCATACACCTGCTGGGAAGTTATTGGTTTTAGACATCAACCTCTGGGAAATTTTAGGCTTAGAACTTCAACCTCTGGTGAGTTATTGGTTTAGATCGTGTTTAGGACGTCCGTTATACCAAACTTTCCTGTTAATGACTACCTCCGGTCCAGTTTAGGTGAGTATGCCCTCTGCATGGAGAACGATGTTAACCACTGTAACAAATTTATTTGTGGAAGTTCTCTCTTACAATAAAAACTTTGTCTTCTTATTATTTGTTTGAGGTCAAAACACGGCAGATAGATTGATGGTAGGCTAGGGTAGTAGAGAACGGGTTAGTTAGGTTTGCATGTTTCATTTGTTTGCATGCTTGCATGTATATCCTCCAATCATTATTATTGCGCTTGTTTACGTGCAAGAAATATCACAATTGTAATTTTGGACAAATGCCTCGGATTTTCGGTCACTTATATTCAGGCCGCTGTCGTGGCTGAGGCGGTAGAGGTTCAACTTTTGAATTTGAAGTCGAAAGTGTGAAACTCGTATTTCTGATTTCCAGGCATGTGCGTTAAGGCCTGTTTAAACGATCATTGAGTGCGCACGTGAGCACTGAGGAGAAGCTCAAGTCCCTCCCAATTCCTCTCGCTTCAGGCGCATTTACTTGCTCAATGCGGCTATAATAACACTGACAAGCTCTGACCAGCGCCATGAAGACGAGTACACACTGTCACTGAGCAAGTAAAAGCGCCTGAAGCAAGAGCAAGTGGACGGGGCTTGCACCTTTCTTCAATGCTTACACGCGCACTCAACGATCGTGTCAACCGGCCTTTATGAACACAGATAGTTGTGTTACAGAATAGTTAGCACACCGTACAACACAATGAAGTAAATACACACAATGTTAGAGTTACTTCGTACATAGCGAGTACATTCTCAAAGCACACCACACACAGAGGTACCATAATACACATAGGTACGTTTCACAGCATACGTTAGTAGCTTATCTTCATCCAATAACTCACCTATGGTGGATGCCCTAAACAAATGATAAGAAAGCCTAAACCAATAACGTACCAGAGGGGGATGCTCGAAACCAATAACTTATCTGTGATAGATCAAAGGTAGGTGTCCAAAAACAACGACTTACTAAAGGTGAGTGTCCTAAAACAACGACTCATCTGAGGTGGACGAGAGGTGGATGCTCTAAACCACACACATAAGTAAGCTGCGCAACACACTGAGTACAGAACATCCATCTCAGAGAAGTCATTGTTTTAGGCTTTCTTATCTTCTGCTTAGGACATCCACAATCGGTACGTGATTGCTTTAGGCTGTCTTAGGATGACCTAAACATAAGTACACTGCACAGTAACACATAGGCACGCAGGTACCATCACTCACTGAACCACGTAGCGAAGGTAGGTAGACGCTGTTGGTACTGCGTATACCCGAGCTGAGTGTAGTAAATGTTCACCAGGGACGGCTTGAGGCTGCACACGTATAAAAATATGCAATGCCTCAGTGGGGTGCGACCTATGGAACATTTGTACAGGGGTTTTCTATACGTCGAGTTAAGTGTGTGTTTGACATAAAAAGTTTTGTCAGATGAATAAGAGTGAATACGATTAGATTAGATGTTAATTTAAGACTCTCTATCAGCAACAAAGGCGTTTCAAGAGAGGAAAAAACAAAAAAAAAGGAGGAAGGCACCATTTAGTACGGAAGTAAGAGGACGCAGAATCTATCCAGGAGGTGTATAGAAACAGTACGTTCAGAAAGATGCTTATGATACAAGATGAAAGTTGAAGATGAAAGTAGTAGGTGCTGATAAGAAAAAGAAAAACAGTTTTTTTCCAATAAAGATGATACAAAAAGCTCATCATGGGTTCTTAAAATTTCTTAAAGTAAAGATCCTTAGTTGATACACACATGAGTATCGTTATACCCATGTCACAAGTCGAAACAAATAATTGAGGGCATTGTATTCCTATTGTTGCTTTAATCTTGGTTTGATGATATATGTAACTACAATTAGAAAAAATGACATGATTTCAGTGATGATGCACTGTTGAAAACACTCCTTTTAGTGCAGACTTACATTGAAATACGAGCTCAGAGACTTGCACAATAAGGAATTATTTTTGAAAGTAAACAGAAACAGGAAAACGGGACAGTGGTCAACAGGAAAACGATGGTCCTTAACATAACAAAAATATTTTATTTCAACAAAATGAAGCCCTACTTAAGGCCGCCGTCACACGGAGACCAAATGGTAAGGGTTCATCATAATCATCTACAGTCAGCGGCACTAGTCTGTCTGTCCAGGGCCACGAAACAATCAGATTACAGCCTTAGTTTGACCAAACTGGTCTCAAACTAAGTCTAAAATCTGACGGTTTCGTGACGCTAGACAGACCAAGTAGGGCTGCTGACTGTAGATGATTATGACGAAACGTTACCATTTGGTCTCCGTGTGACGGCGGCCTAAGTCTCAGATCGGGACCTCACATTTTCCTCCTGGGAATGCCAACAAGTACATACGTACAAAGCCCCTCGTGTGTCTCTAGCACCAGTTGTAGTGTAAATAGCAACGCACATAACGAAAACTACTCTGTAGCAACACTTACTGGTCATCAATATCACATTCACGTATAAATGACAGAAATAAAGTGACAAAGCTATGGGAATGAAATCCACACGTAGATTTCAATCTAAACTATTTTATTCTTTCAATTTTTTAATTAACCTACCTAACCTCATATAACCTAAACTGATATTCACGCAATGGGTAGCGCGATGCATTCATACACCCAATGGGAACTGATTTTAATTTTTAACTGAAATTAATTAACCACTAGATTCCTTTTTATAGGCTAACATATAACGGATCTTTTTACACGCGTTTAATTTTTTCCATCTAGGTATTTCCATGGAATAGATACGGTGAGTCAAACTTGTTCTTCTACACAACATACTGGTAACTGAAGTAAATTACTTAAATTATATTTGCCAAATTACAATTCAAGGAGTATGAAAACTCCAAAAAGCTATATTACACTCATTTTGAAAAACAATGCTGTCATGAATTTGATCATAACATATAAGAAACGATCATACTGTTTAGGACGCTCTGCTTGTTTGAACCGATCGTACATGATATGACAAATAAAGTGCCAAGCACTAAAGCAGGTGACGGAAACGAATTGAGTTTACACGATTTTATTATGAAAAACACAGACGGAATATAATTTTGGTTAACACAGGATAGGGGAGTCTGGTACACCCCAATCAGCACCCTCGGAAGCCCAAGTGCCTGACACAACTGTTGGGAGAGAACACCAATACTATTAGCCTCAAGGTTTTACAGTAACTATGTCATGAAAGGGTGGTGGCCGTCTGGCGGTCCACTTAATTGAGTAATTGAGTAGTTAAGTAATTGAGTAATTTAAGCATTAGAGTTCAGAAGTTAAGCAAGTGAGCAATTTTATTTCTTTCCTATTTATAATTAAGGTTAACGAGACTAGCACAGGCTGCTCGACAGACAAGAAATGAAATGGCGCTGACCATAACTGGCTTACCATCGAATAGGCAGAATTGCATTGCAGACGTCCAGAGGCGAGGAGACGAGATGAGCAGAGTTGCGCAGTGTAGAGGAGGCGGAGGAAGAGAAATTAGCCGGCCATGTGAGTTTGCAGGTCCATAAGCTAGGTTTCACGATCGCTACTACGGTCCGATCTAAGCTCCGGAAGTCTCCCACACATGATCACAAGATGCACAGATCAAGAACAGTGAAGTCCAAACAGTAATTATGCAACATTTACACTAAAGTACACTGCAAGCAAAGCTCGGTGTAGAATTAATATTGGTAAGAGATAAAGCAGAACTCCTGAGTGGCGAGAGCTCAGCTGCCGGTCGGAGTCAGGAGTGTAGCGCCGAGGGTGCTCTGACACGAGCAGTCGCGACCCTCTCAGTCTTTTTATTCCAAGGACTATTTAAGAAGCACAGAAGTGGTCAACGCTGCAAATTCTAGGATGATATTTAAATCTGGGATATTTAAGGGAGTTTCAAATTTTTATTGAATTTGAGTGAAGAAGTGAATTAATGATGTAATGTATATTGGCTTAAAATTAAATTTATTAAATTTTCTTCATGCTATAAGGTCTCAACACGTCGAGTTTCAAAAGCCAACGGCCGCTCACATTTCACTTCGTCGCGACGACGGCGACTTCGCAACGATGAACGAACGGCGACGTCTAGCTGAAGAGATGCCAAAGGCTGACGCTATGTAAGGTCTTCTGCAATATTCTACTTATATCGTTGCTTAATTGCATAGTATCTATTAGATAATATGATGAAGTCAATTCACTTACTTTGGATTGATATTTCTATTGCAAATAGGATTTTATACGCTAAACTCAAACGAAACCGCTAGCTCGTAGAGCAATACGTCACGTAACCGTCTCGAAAGGTATGGTGCTTGAAGGCGTGGCCTTCTTCTGAGAACGCTGAGCATTCTGGGTACAGCATTAACTGAGGGAGGTAGTAGTCCTCCGCCCGTCCTTACGAGCTGGGGCGAGCAACCTCCTCGATCATCATATAATATCTGAGTGATGTGTTAACGTCAAATTCACATAAAGCCCGTTCGAATCATCATCCTAAAATTAACCCGCGAGCAAGATGAGTGTTTATTATTAGGCCGCCATCACACGGAGACCAAATGGTGACGGTATGACTACGCTGGTTCTAAAATTCCCGTTTTAGAATCATGGTATGACTAAGCTGGTCTCAAACTAAGGCTGAAATCTGACAGTTTCGTGGCGCTGGACAGACCGATTGGTGCCGCTGACTGTAGATAATTATGACAAAACGTTACCATTTGGTCTCCGTGTGACGGCGGCCTTTTCCGTACTTTTCACTTAAGCATCATTCGAATCGATTCCCGCGTAGGGTTGATTGACAATCGTCTTTATCGTGTGTAACGTTACCTTCGTAAAATGACCTTCAATTCATTTTCTTTGCTGCGCTAAATTCTTTCGCGATTAAAATTAGACAATTCTTTGCTGCGCTAAAGTGATTCTTGAACTATCTTTAAGGTAATAAATTAAATGAGGTTGGACACTACCAAATGACATTAATTCATATTAATCAGCAATATTTTACGCGAAAGAGCTCTCGTCAAGATTGTTATGATATATGCAAAATATATTCATTTGCTGTAGCAAATGCGCGGGAAATACAGCCGAGTGCCGGGCGCGTCCGTGAGGGAAATAGGGGGGTTAAGCGTCTTCCCAAAAAGTAGAGGTTAGCTGAGGGGCAGGAGCAGAATGTAAAGCTAGTTCGTGCCGCAGCAAACATGAAGGACCGATTGCAACATAAACACATATCATAGAAAAGTAAAGGATTAAATTTCATTCACTACAAGTGAGGAAACAAGGGGTTTTGAGGGTTATGAAAGGTTTGAGCGGGCTGTGCGCAGTAATACCGATGAAAGCGAGGGTCGTGCCTCATTGCTCAAGGAACACGTAGACGCTCACGGGCGAGCCAATAGCAGCATTGGATTTTCGCGGGCTCGCATCGCGCTCCAGTAAGGATTGGGCTGATATAAACGCAGCATGAGAAAGGGGTTGCCCATTTCACCGTCACCCTGATTCTGTGTAACACGTCGACAAGATGTAGGCCCAGAGAGCAACAAAGGGGAGGTGAGCAAATTTTTGTGTGTTAGGAAGTGAGAGGGTTTCAGGGAATGATATCATCTAGAATGTTAATTTTGGTTCTTAAAACAATTGGGGAGAAACCTGCATTAAGACTTGTAGTTTTATTACGTTGTGTATCAAGGCCGGTTAGAATTGGGAAGTGTCATAGAGTAACATCAGAAAGGGGGTTGACGTCTTATGCAGTGTATTGTGTTCTTTTTTTTATCATTTTGTTCTATAGAATCAAAAGTACGATTTTTAGGAAATCTAATACGCGAGATAAAAAGAAGAACCAATGTAAAAGGGAACATGTTTTTAATAACAAACGTTTCGGAATCTCTGATTCCATCATCAGTGCTGTAAAACAGAACAAAAAAAGGATAATGAACAAATTGCGAAAAAGCCATAAGAACATAATATCAATATACCTACATTGAACGAAAAATAGCTATGCCTAACCACCAAAAAACAAAAATTTCTATCAAACATTCGAAGCCATACGTACACATGCACCTAAATTCTAGCAATCAAACCAACACACAATAACATCTACCCAAAGTAACAGGACTACACACACACACACACACACATTCTAACACACTCCTATTCACACAGTTGGGGCAATGTGTAATTTCATCGCACTTTGGTCATTATTTAACTGAGATATATGGGTAAAAATAAACAAGGATTCTAAAATTCTAAGGGTAAATTCCTCGGTGGTTCTACAAAGTGTGGAGAAATTGGAATTTTTGAGAGGGTGGTTTGAACCATGGCAATGATCTCGGATAGCTGACTGGGAGGGAGATGAATATGGACGGCCGGTTCTATGGGAGAT
>JACJUY010005410.1:14585-27034 GCA_014220935.1 Platorchestia sp. MABIK | reverse complement strand
TCAATGTGTGCAGCCTAAACAAGGCTCTTCATGTCTCCCCCCCCCCATCCAAAAAAGAAATCGAGTGGAGTCATCCATGCCAAACACTCTCATAGAATAAAAGTGTTTGTAACGTAAATTCAAAATGAATATAGCGAGTAACTGTGTAATTGAATTCAATCCTCTAAAGTAATAAAAAGATAATATCTCATAAATCCGAAATAGTTTTGCCAAATTTCGTAGAAGAAAAGGTGTTTATTTGACCATTCTCTGCTTGGTGTGCAATTTTGTACCTATTATTCTGAAACACCCTGTGTGCATATGTATACACGAACAGCAGTATCTATAAAATGGATGATCAAGCGACTTGTATTTGTCCAGTAAATTCCGTATTGTTTTAATTTGTATTTTTGAAATTTCTTTAATACTTATCAACTCGTCACGCTACCTACTTCGTCACCCACTTACATTATTTTGAAGCTTTTAAATGAGAAACATCGTAAATTTGTTGTATGATTCAAAGCATGCTCTTGGAGGCAGTGAACTCACTTCTATTTTATTGTGCTAGCTTCAAAAGCAATTTTTGAATATCTGCCGTTTTGACGTGTTAGTTATGGATATTATTCATACCCAAACATTTTCAATATTATTCCATGATGTCAAGAAAGCCAAAGCTCATATGTCAATGTACGTGGTAACTGTCATAAATGTTTTCACCCCGCTGAATTCATTGTCTTTATATTTGTTTATTGTATTCGTAAAAAAACGTTTTTAAACTTCAACCAACTAGCCATGGGATACATTTGATGTTTTTCTACGCCTTTTGTACAAGCATTGACATGGGCTGTTAGAGCACCCATCAATGTCATCTTTTCTCTACGACAAACAATACGGTTTTCGTTCTACAAAATCGACGACACAGGCTGTATTCAACCATTTAAAATACCTATATTTTAATATAGATGAAGGAAAGCTTGTTTTCTACCAAATTTCTTGACTTTCGAAAAGCATTCGATTGCGGGGACAAAAACATTTTATTAGCGAGACTACACTGTTATGGCATCAGAGGAGTTGATTGGTTCAAATCATACTTAACAAATTATAAGTAATTTATTGGCATTGACGATGCAAATCTGAACTGCTGACAATCAGCCATGGAGTACCGCCAGGGTCGGTCCATGGGCCCCTTCTCTTTTTGATCTTTATCAACGATATTGTTAAATCTACTTCATTCTTCAAATTCGTACTTTTTGCCGACGACAGCACGCTCTCTGCGGCTCTTCCAAATGAAAATCCAATTTTAATTGCAGAGAGTATAATTAATAAGCTGCAAAATGTTTCAATGTGGCTCAAAGCCAATAAAATTTGACTCAATATCGATAAGACATGATACATTATATTCTCATTCAAGAGAAATATTTCTCTTCCACACATTAAAATTGGTGATGGTGAAATTGAAGAAACCAACTCCTGAAAATTTCTGGGCATTATATTAGATAAACATCTGACATTCAAAGAACAAATTGCACATATCAGTTCTAAATTATCAAAATCAGTTGGAATCCTTCATAAAGTAAAAAATATACTGCATGAAGAAGCCTTAAAAATACTTTCTCGAACGATCATTTCACCCTATCTACTATACGGGATAGAAGCTTGGCACGGAACTGATTAAAATAAAATCAATCTGCTCTTCGGATAGCAAAAAAGAGCCATTCGAGCGGTAATGAAATTAGAATTCAATGCTCACAGAAATGATTCATTCAAAAGCCTAAAAATACTCAAGCTTTTCGATCTCTACAACCTCTCCATATGTAATTTCATGCATAAAACACTTACTGATGATGGCGACAGAGAACTCAAACAATTATTCACTGCTCGAACTGGTCATCATGATCATTTAAAACGAAACAGAAGTAACTTCATGCTTCTTCATTTTTCAAAATCTCGGCCACAACACAGTATCCTCTTCATTGGAACTAAGACTTGGACTGCAATCCCTGCTGAGATCCGTGAAAAAGTTCTTACAAAGCTTTCAAAACAAATCTTGAATCCCTCTTCCTATCGAAATATTAATCATATAAGGTAGTTCAAGTAAATTTCTTTATTTCTTTTAATACACCATATTTCGATAAGGTAATCTACCATGATAATAATATAGATCTTATACTACTAATCATTTTTATTAAATATAATGTTCCCATCTATCTCATTTTAACTATTTCTTTTTTTGTTATAAAATTAAGCATTGAAACATGACCAGTCTTGTATGTCCCTAGGTCAAAAAAATTAGGTTAAACATAACTGCACACTTTACAAATAGCTCGATGATAGCATGTCCTAGAAGTCGCTGAACTTTTTCGGGCCCACAAGTAGCTATACTCAAATATGTCCATTGTACTAGACATAAGATACAATCTATTGCTGTATCACTTGGGGTAAATAAATCGTCGTTTAAATTGTTGTTTAATGTACATTTACTCACGACCTTTAGTATTGAAAAAATTTTAAAAGGAGACGATTTTCATCTTATGAAATAACCTCATTGAACATTAGTGTTATATTTTCTTATTCCTATCCTAAACAATTCTTGTTAGTCTTGTGAGGCAATTTGTCGTTTCTTACGTTCGTGAGTACCTCAAAACACCACTTAAGTACTCAACTTACCTAATGTTTCTTGACCTTAACAAATGTTATGATTAACATTCTACAACAATCCTTCTCATGTTTCTGACTCCTGTGAACTCTATTGTGCCCATATTATTAGCGTAGGAGACATCACAAACTTGTATTATGGTAAAATATTTCATTCTTCCCGAGCTCATTATTTGGCATACCATTTGATATGTATGAATGAAAAAATAGTTCCGATTGTCGACCTTATCTTAAATCTGGCCATCTTCCTTTTAACATTAATCCCTCATATCAATTAATCCCTCATATCAATATTAATCCCTTCTAATATAAATCCTTCATTCTTATGCTCGTATGCTCATATTTCAATATAGGTGCGCAGTAACGAGAGTAATTTCAATAACGCGTCCCTAAGATTTTGTTATTAAATTTACTTGCATTTATAAGCATTGTCAGAATCAGATTATACGCAACGAAGGGAACGCATTTTTTCGTGCTTTTCTCTCAATCATTTGTTCAGACAATTGCCATAGGTATTACGATACCCATTTGTGGATATCAACTTATGGTCTTAATGTTAAGAAATTTTAAAGCCCAATGTTTTACATATCTAAACTTATTGGATATAAACTGTTTTTCTTTCTCATTCTTACGAGCGTCACAGAGAGACGGACTTTCCAATTTAATGAGTTCAACGAGTTTCCCATTGTAATAACATAGCAGAAATTATTCACGAAATTGTGTAAATTTTTATTCATAAATTTTTGGCGTCACCTTGAGTTTTATTATATAGTATTGATTTTGCCACGACCCTGGCAACAAAAAAGAAATTGGATAAAGGGGAGAGAAAGGACCATTTTGAAAGACAACTCGTCGATAAGAAGATGCCATTTGATGTTTAATAATTTAGATGTTTAGAGGTCAGGTAACCCAAAAAGCAACGGACACACGGACACACAGTATCGCTCCGCTGCCGACACTTCACCAGCTCTGTTACTAGCGTTGCACGTTTTATGTTAAGGGGACCTACATCTTCCCCTTCACCAGAAGGTGATCCAGTAGCTGGACCCATATGTGTGCTGGATGACAGAGAAGGCCCAGCAACTTGACCCACCTGCTAGAGAAAATCTAACAACTGAACCCATATGTAGCATAATTCTAGAAGCGGTCTAGCAGCTGGACCCACCTGTAGTATCGTTCTGGACGCGGAAGGGCAGCGCTGAGCAGTTGCTGGACGCCAGCGGACAGTCCCGGTACAGGATGGTCCAGTAAACATTGTCCTGGGTCTTGAGGAACTCGTCTTCATGCATGCTGGACAGCTCGGCCTCGTCTGCACAGGTGCGCTGCGATCCAGGCCAGACGCCCATGAAGGTCTCGGTCTTGTCCAGCTGTTGGCAGTGTTCGGTGCGGCTGTAAACAGTGTCTTATCCAGCATTAGGCTTTGTTTTGTTCTAATATAGGAAGTGTTTCGTCCAGCTGTAGGCAGTGTTTTGTCCAGTTGTAGGCAGTGTTTTGTCCAGTTGTAGGCAGTGTTTTGTCCAGTTGTAGGCAGTGTTTTGTCCAGTTGTAGGCAGTGTTTTGACCAGCTGTGAACAGTGTCTTGTCCAGCTGTAAGCAGTGTTTTGTCAAGCTGTAGGCAGTGTTTTGTCCAGTTGTAGGCCGTGTTTTGTTCCGGTATAGGAAGTGTTTTGTCCACCTGTTGGCAGTGTCTTGTCCAGCTGTTGGCAGTGTTTTGTCCAAGTATAGGAAGTGTTTTGTCCAGCTGTTGGCAGTGTTTTGTTCTGGTATAAGAAGTGTTTTGTCCAGCTGTTGGCAGTGTTTTGTTCTGCTATAGGAAGTGTTTTGTCCAGGTATAGGACGTGCTTTGTTCAGCTGTTGGCAGTGTTTCGTTTAGACACTTGTCGAGGTGTAGGCAGTGATTTATCAAATAGTAGGCAGTGTTTCGTCCAACTGTATGAAATGTCTCGTCAAGCCTTTACTGCCTAGATAATATACTATACATTACTTTCCTGTCTCTGTCATGTGTCATGTGATATATAATATGTGTCAAATGTGATCAATGTAATATGCATGTAATATGTCGTAATCTATTATTTCAACTTGTTTTCTCCAGTCAATGACAGATCCACATGAATCAAATTAGATGATTTAATAGTTAAGGCCTCCTAAACCGAAATAATGTCGTTCCAAAGAGAGGAAAGAGGATGGTACCATTTAGTATGTACTTGAAGAAAATGTGGAATGTATGCACCAGGTACACTGAAACAGCAAGTTAGGAAGGAAGGAATCTATGCACAAGGTGTGTCTCCACACAAACAGCAAGTTAAGAAGAAAGTTCATGAAACAAGATAAAAGTTGAAGCACAAACAATAGGTGCTGAAACACAGGACAACAGTCACCCTAAAAAAGATGTTACTTAACATAACAAAAAACCTACTTTATTTCAACACAAGGAAGCTAATTAGGGAGTCCAGAGACACTGTCGTCCTTCCGATGAGCAAGAGCTCGGGCGCCGATCTGTAATTTTAATATATACTTATGAGTTAAATTGTGCTGAAGGATTGAAGAGGCATTATTCATTCACGGGAACATTTATCTTATAAATTGAAGTTTCGCTTGGGATATGAGTAAGAATTATTCCCTCACTTTTGCCACTCCCCACGCCACTCCTCCCTCCACTTTTCCTCACACTGCTTTCCCTCGCAACCTGTTGATGTCAAAAACCTGTGTTAATAAATTGCCGTCGCTTTCAGGAAACTCGGAGGGCTGACTACGCTGGCTTCGGTGACGATTCCCACTCACCACCGCCACTTGGACCGCCAGGGCTGCAGAGCTGCCCGGCGCGACGCTGACGGCGTGTGTGTTGAAGGCGACGGTGGGGGTGACGCTGGCGCTGCTCAGCGACACTGACACGCCCGTCTCCGACATGCGGTATGCCGACACCACCTTCGGGCTGAAGTCTGGGGGTGTGGTTGGAGAGGTTCGGTGGGGTTGAATTTCGTTAAATTGGATCAAACTAGCTCAAATTGGGTCAAATTGGATTGGATGAGGTTAAGTGAGGTTAGGCTGAAGTCTGCGCCTCGGGGTTGGATAAGGTTAAATTTGCTTGAATTTCCGTGAATTGCGGTAAAATTTGGAAAATTGTGTTAAATTGCGTTAAATTTAGGTAAATTTTGTTACTTTTTTCCGTTTTATTACATTTTGTTAAATTTCTGTAAATTTTGTTACCTTTTGCTACATTTTATTAAATTTTGTTAAATTTCTGTAAATTTCTTCAAATATTGTTAAATTGCGTTAAATTACGTTAAACTGGATCGAATTAGAGGTCAAATTTGAATGGATAAGGTTGAATTAGGTTAGAGTGGATTGTAGGCAATGTTTTATCTGGCTGAAGACAATGCTTTGACCAGCTGTAGGGCAGATGTTCCGCTGTAGGCATTTTTTTAGGGATTAGTTATGGTTGGGTTAGGTAATGTTGAATTTCGTAGGTCGCGATTCAATTACACGATGTCACATCCGACAACTTTACATCGACTAAATTAGGTGAGTTTACTCAATAATAACATGGAGTTCGAAAGTGTGGTTGGACCTACATGCAGGTCATCGATTTAGAATTGCTGAGTTTTCAAAGTAATTTTAACCCGAAGGCGTCATCTGCCTTGCTGTTTCCAGTGTTTGGGAACAGTGCAATTTTGATTGAGCTAAATGCGTTTGATTAATGTGTTTGTCGTTTTGATGTAATTGATGTCAGAAGCCTCTGTTAATAAATTGCCATCGCTTTCAGGGAACTCGGAGGGCTGACTACGCTGGCTTCGGTGACGATTCAGTCTCTAACGGTAAACGTTGGTCGCAGGGTAAGCCAGGAATTTACTCCGGCTCGTATCAAATCGCTTAACAGACGTTAATCGTTGGGATGCGTAAGTGTGATGCACAGGGGCAACTGAACGTGAGACAGAGTGGTGAGTTCGTGAGAAATGAAGTGGTGACAGTGTAGAAGGTGTGTGCCCAATGAGAGTCATGACTGCTGCAATGGGGTGTTTTTTTCTGCGAACGAACTTCAACCATAGATGGAAAAACTAGAAATAAATCGATTTTCACGAATTATGATATGCAAAAACTCCTTTGTTTTTGAGTTATTAGGACATGAAGAAACTTTAAAACACCAAGTAGGATACACGTGCGCGCCAATGTTAGCGCTAGTCTTGCCAGTTCCAACCCCAATAAAGCAGGTTTTTGTTACTTTTACAACAAAAACTGCAAGCATTTAACGGTCAAGAAAAATTTCTGCAGTTTCAAGATATTCATGCAGCGTTTAACGAATGCTGAGATGGCCGATATGCATATGATCTACGGAGCTGCAAACCGAAATGCTAGGCTTGCATCACGCATGTACAGAGAACGATTTCCTTGTAATTTTTTTCCGACCACAATTCTTAACGAATTTGCTAATGAGATTGCGTGACAACGGTTCTGTCACTGTGAACAGAATGAATGCTGGGCGCCGTCGTCACCCGGCGGAAGAGAGAATAGTGGAACATTTTCACCAAAATCCTCGTAATGGCGCTCGTTTGGCTGCTCAACTTCCAGACATGCGTGATCATACTACTTACTGTATGGCGGACGGACACTACGTTGTCAGAAGATATATCCGTCCCATTTCCAAAGAGTGCAAGGACTGCTGCCACAAGATGTTGGACCTCGAGTAGTTCATGTAGCAGCAAGCAATGGATCCAAACTACTCCAAGCTCATTCTGTCCACTGATGAAGCTTATTTCACTCGCGATGGTGTTTGCAATGATCGCAATAATCATTATTACTTTATTAGGCTCAGAATTATCATCATATCATTCACCCTAATGGTCATCAACATCGGTTCAGTGTAAACGTGTGGGCAGGAATCGTGGGCAACTATTTAATTGACCCCTGTCTATTGCCTTCTTCTCTCACGGGACTTGTTTACACATTTTTCTACGCGATTTTTTGCCTGGATCATTAGAGGACGTTCCACTAGCGACACGCAGGTGAATGTGGTTCTAGCATGACGGGATGCCTACACATTACATCGGTGAAAATCGCGAGTTCTAAAATCGATAATTTCCAAATCGATGGATGGGCAGGGGTTGCCCAGAAGGATGGCCAGCGCGGTTTACTGCCATGTCGCCATTGGACTTTTCCTTGTGAGGCACCATGCAGGACCTAGTGTACGCCACTCTAGTTGAATTAGAAGAGGATCTCGTTGGTGGCATTATAGACTCTGCTGGCATTGTCGCTGAAATGCCTGACGTCTTCGAATATGTATGGTGCTCACTCGATGATGTTCTAAGTGGGTCGAGGTTAATGGAGGCCATTTTCAAAACCTTCTGTAATAAGACTACTGTAGTTTGTTAAATAAAAGTTGTGAATTAAGTTATGGTTTGTTATTAACAACTTACAGTATCTCTGACGAAAAGTTGCTTACAAATTGTAAAAATTTCTATAAATTTTAAATATTTTTCGTCCCTGTCAAAGGTTTGCAGGTTTTATTGTATAAATAACAAAAAACTGCTTTAGTGGGGTCGGAACTATCAAGACTAGCGCTAACATTGGAGCGCACTTAGTATCCTGCTCTAAGTTTTAAAGTTTCTTTAACACGTTAACTGCGATGGTTTAAACTGAAGTTTAATATTCAACTCCAATTTAAAGTCAATTGTGGTAATCAACTTTGAAAATAGCAAACACTAACTGGATCGTGCCTTGATTCAGCTTTCATTAAGTATTAATAAAAAAAGAGTTAGTGACTGCAGGTCCGTCAGCAGCACTATGAAAATCACCTAAGTGACCACCGGTGGGTCACTTCGCAGGAAATGTGTTGTCCTTATAACTGCAAAACTAAGGAGTTTTGGACAGCTTATCATTCATGAAAATGTATTTATTTTTGAGGTTTTCTACCTATGATTAAAATTTTTTCCACACAAAAAACACCTAGTATTAGAGGATTTAAAAATGCACAACTTTCTTGAGCTAGTAGCGTTGTCAGGGCGTGATGAAGTTGTTGCTTTTGCTTTGCTTGAGATTTTCATGCTTCCACCTCGTTTCCGCGGTTGTTAACGGTTGGTTTGATTAGGTCGTTACTAGCAGAGTAGGGAAATTGACTTTACTGACGCCTGCTGAAACACATTTATGTCTTTTCTAAGAAATATGATAATGCAATACCACGATAATATATCAATTCGTATCATAACAGCTACTTCTTAAAGTGGTCGAGAAACAGATGAAATGTCATTCCTTTATACTGGTTCGTAAATGAGAAATTTACCGAATGGTACACATATAGCCTAATACGCAGGGAACGTGTTAATACTTTGTCAACAGTTGGTTAAGCTGAAGTTAAATATTCAATTTAAATTTAAAATCGTTTGTACTACGCAATTTTGAAAATATCATACACTATGTGGATCATACCATCATTTAGCCTTCATCAGGTATTTATAAAAACTAGTCCACCCCCCCTTTATTTGAAATAAGAAAGAAGGCCAAATGAAAGAAAGGCCGTAATCAATTTTAAAAAATCAATCTCTCGAGAGTTGCTGAGGCCGCGTGAACACGGCCCGTCAAAATATTAGGACTTGAGCTTGTATAACAGATACGCTCATCGCACAATTTCGGCTGGCTTCGGACAAACAGACGGACGCGGCTCTTATTATAGTATAGATTAAGTTTGTGATTACTGGTCAGTCACCAGCATTATGAAAATTCTCTCCGCGGCCACTGGTGTAGCACATTGCGATCAGTGTTAAACTTTTCGAATGTGTCTAGCAGAATTGGAGGTTTAGACATTGAGATGTTGCTGCTACGGTGGAACCCGTGTGCCTACTGCACTTCTCAAATAGGCCTCTCTATCAGGAGTGGCTGGTGGAATCCGAGAACTATTGGTCCTCATATTGGTTTACCGCGGTGGCGGCTCGACGAACAGTATTCACACGAGCAGCTTGCAGTTGTCGTGAGCCGCCAGGTGGCTCTTTAACTCTTTGACTGCGACATGAGCCATATTTAGTCCCTGAGGGAGTTATCGTTATGCTGTTGACAAAACGAAGTCACAAACTCAATTTTTGAAAATTCGTGATGAAGGTTAAATCAAGGCATGTTCCAATGAATGTTTGCTATTTTCAAAATTGCCTACTAAAATTGACTTTAAATTTGAATCAAATATATAACTTCAGTTTTACCTGCCATACTTAAGTGTTAGTAGCGTTAATCAATCCGGGGTCACAATTCTTCAGTGCAAGTCCATTTTGGTGACGTTTCAATATTTGAATTTCTACGGTAAAAGAACTGACGCAACGGTTAATTTTTGGTTTAAGGCCGCCGTCACACGGAGACCAAATGGTAACGTTTCATCATAATCATCTACAGTCAGCGGCATTACTCGGTCTGTCTAGCGCCACGAAACCGTCAGATTTCAACCTTAGTTTGGAACCAGTTTGGTCAAACTAAGGCTGAAATCTGATTGTTTCGGGGTCCTGGACAGACCGACTAGTGCCGCTGACTGTAAATAATTTTGATGAAACGTTACCATTTGGTCTTCGCTTGACGGCGGCCTTATCCATATTATAACAAAGTTAATATTCATGATTATAACTCAAGTATCTATTACATTATTTATATTCGACAGCATCTTAGCCAAAATAAATCTAAAGCAGCATATGTTGAGGATTTTCATCTTCGTTGCATTATGAAAATGAAATGCTTCGAAGCTTCAGTCATGGGTATGAAACCAAAGGAAGGTTTGAGATTACACGTTGAGAGGCCATATTTCACTCTCCATTTCTATGGTAAACATTTTGAATTAAGTTAAAATATCCTGCTTGATGTGTGAGAAGGTGCATCATCTTTTTTGAAAACAAACAGATTATTTTTTCAAAATTTTATAACTTTTTTAACGCAGGAGTATTAATTTAATTGGACTCACTGTTGACATGTACCACACAGGTTACGAAACACCGTTGTCATATACGACAATTTACGACCCTCATCTCACCCATATACTGCGACACATCGTTGTAGAAAAGTATCTTGAGCCCCCCCATGATGCCGGAGATGTGCTGGGTGTGCTGGAAGGAATCGAACCCGAGGGTCGAGAAACACACGCCCGTACTGGTGATGGAGGCACGGAACATCTTCTTGCAGCACACGCTCCTGGGGAGCAGAGGCGTGGTACTGGAATCTCTATTCAAGTACTAACCTGTTTAAATCAGCATTTGACCTCCAGTGATACTTTAATAACCCTTCATCTTCCACACCTCTCCTAAATAAGAACACATTTCACATTGTCACGCGTTAGTAGAAAAGCCTCTCTTCAAAAAAATGCTCGTCTTATAGATTGTCGTCTTTTCCAGAGAACTCATGAGAGGGCTGACTACGCTGGTTTCGTTGACGATTCATGATTTCGGAGGCCAGCATTGGCTGCAGGGTCACCAAGAATTTACTTCGGCTCGTATCAAATTGTACGGATGTTAATCATCGAGACGCTCGACCAACTATCGTTTCAACAATCGAGTGTACTTGCAACTCGTGTCAACATTCATGTGCCAACTGGAATTTTGTATCAATGAAAACATTTATTGACCGCCCTTCTGACCACCCAGACAGCTTTTGACCCTCCAGTATTCTCAAACTGAATTGTCAAAATACTTAAAAAAGATAAATGAAGTCACTAACCAGTTCATGTTTGCAATTTTTAACCTTGCTTACTACAATTTACTTCAAATTTGAGTTGAATATTAAACTTCGGCTTTTCTGCTACAGTCAAAGCGTTAAAATTCCCCCGGCCTCCTTAGTTGTTTGTAAAAACTTAACCCTGCTTTCTAGTTATTAGTTAAGTGATGTTACCCCCACCTGCGCAACACACACCTGCGCAACACACACACAACAAGCGCAACACCCACACACCACCTGTACAACAAACCACCTGTGCAACACTCACCCTAACATTTGAAGCTCCGGGGTGTAACAAGAAAGCACCACCTCGGTGCACCTGTTAAATTAACGTGTTACACAGCTCATTATTTCTGTTTGTAAATTATCAAATAATTCTGGTGTCTTAAATTTTAAAAAGTGTACTAATTTAAGAAATTACAAATAAATTATTTCAACACAGAGTAGAAATACTAATTATAAAAACACAGGGTACCAACTCAGGAAAAATCTGTTTTCACATATAAAAAATATAAAATGTTTGTTTCTTTTAATATCTATAATATTTTATTGGTCAATATTTTGTTTGGAATAACTTCACATTTTTCAGAAATATCAATTGTAGAAATATCTGCAAAATTTCTACGGCCGATTGTTTGCCTTACAAATTACAGAATCGACTCATTTTCTACTACTCAAAAAATAGTCCCCATTATGAAAAATTTGAATTTTACACACCTTCTTTGTTACAATCCAGTCTAGACGAACAGTAAAAAATGGTGGCATTCTTTTATCGTAAAAATCAGCTAAATCATTTAATTAGGTTGTTAAATATATTTGCATGATAATATGTGTGTACACAAAATGACAGAATGATTAATTACTCCCTCATTACTTGAACAAGAAATGGGATGAGCGTATCTGAAATTCAGTTTCAATGCCTCTCCGATTCTCCCTATGTTAATCCTTAACTACACCAGACTAATATATGAATCCAACGGATTATTATAAATATATTAATCCTTCAATATACAAAACTAATACATAAATCCTGATTGTTTCATAAATCCCGATTAATAAATGTATTAATCCTTGATCACCCGAAACTAAAATATAAATCGGGGGTAATATTATTTACAGTAAATAACAATCCTTCACTAAAC
>JACJUY010005410.1:0-14098 GCA_014220935.1 Platorchestia sp. MABIK | reverse complement strand
TCCTGTTGCTTGGCTAGTCAATAAAAAGGCTTCATTTCAAGCACACTGGGTGACTTCACCATTGCGACATGTCGCTAGCCAATAGCGAGGCCAGGCTTGGGACAGGCAATGTTGCCAGGTGCAATCTGTGTGCTGCTATTGGTTCGACGCCATGACGTCATCATTGCGATATGTCGTTAGCCAATAGTAGTGTTTGATTTGTTACTGGCAGTGTTGCCATATGCAATCTGAGCGCTACTATTGGTTCATTGCCATGACGTCACCATGGTGACACGGTCGATGAAAAAAGACTGGTTTGACGCTACCTCGTTTCTTCTAAAGTGAAGTGTGTAGAGGGTGAGGGCGGAGGCATGCCGTGTGGTGGAGAAGGGGGACAATTTTGAGCCGGAAGAGAGGAACACGAAATGTGTGGAGGGGCCGTTTGGAGCTGGGAAGGGATATGCAGGGTGTTGGGAGAGGAGTACCGTGCGGGAAAGAGGAGGAGAGGGAGAGGTCAGGTGAGACAAATACCTCACAATCATTTATTTCAATTGTTGTAGGCACAATTTATAATTAATTACACGACCATGACATCACAACAAACCATTTTTCTCGAGATAGACCTGTTGCGTTCACGCTACCAAACATGTCATGAAAATTACATGAACTTCTCGCATAGGCGGTGTAGTGAAGGACCGCAAGCCGTTCGTACGAATACCGCGTTGCAAACCGTCACATATGTCGCTCTGTCCCCGGTATTTGGAAAAAGCAGTACAGCCGCTCTGGTGAAAACTTTCACTGATGACTGGCTGTAACTCAGAGCAAATTCGTAGTGATGACTACGCCGGCTTTTTTGGTGACTGAGGATTTTAATAGCGAGCGTTGGTGATTGGTATGTTAGCTCCTGGCAAATTGTTGCCAGCTTCAAGAAGCGGTGTGGTTGAGGGATGTTTGTCATCAGCTTGAACTTAAGGACACGGTTCGGGACAACTTCCGGATAATGGTAGGTTTTCGGTTAAAAAACTCATCTTATAGAAAATTTTCTTGCTCATCCAACGATATAATTGGCTCTCAAGTACGTCCATTGGTTCGTCTCCTAGACGGGGTAGAAGACGCGCACTAGCGTGACCTTGGGGCGCACCAATGGATGGGTAACCTCCCTCCCACCGTATTACGAGTCAGTTTTGAGTGTTCTTCTACGAGAATAGCAAGAGAGTTCATTCATGGCCTTGGTTGAAATTCTTTCGTATTCAAACGGAACATTCTATTACCCAGTGATTAATTATGATGGTGTAATTGAGTGTTTGTTTTGGTCCGGCTGTTGAGTCATCAGCTAATTAGCTTGCTGTGTAAATATATAATCGCCTCCCGGAGTTCTAAAGCAACAGGAATGGCAAATATATCAATCGAAAGGGCTCAAAAAGAGTTACAACGCAATAGAGTTGATTTAAAAATAAAAGTTTGTAATGAAGAAAAAAACATTCTAAAAAAACGCTGTTCTGAAACTTGCATTCATTGACTTTTGATATGGATCCTTCCTCTATAGTTTTAAAGGTACAGGAATTGCTAAGATATCAATCAATAGAACTCAAATAGAGCTACAAAAGCAGTGGAGTTTATTTCAAAAGAAGACTTAGTTCAAAAATTTTGATTGAAAGAAAAAAACAAATTTTAGAAAAATGGCTCTCCTGAAAACTCACCTTATCGGTCTTTAAAATTATTCTTCACCCACAGTTTTGAAGGTACAGGAAGGCAAACATATCAATCAATTGGGGTTGGAAAGATCTAGAGATCCGGTGCAAAAAAATTTTTAATTTAAATTCACGGTAATAATTATGAGCAAAATAATTCAAAAAAGCGAAAAAACTGGTCGGTTTTTGGTAAAAAGAGTCTTAAAATTAAAAAAATCAGAACATCGAAAAAAATTTTCACCGGATCTCTAGACAAAACAATCAACAATCCAGAGAACATTTTTTCAGTTCTGTAAGTTCAAATTGTAGGAGAAAAATCATATTACGCAGCACCTATTTTTTCATGTTTTTTTAAAACAAATTTTTTAAAAATTTGCAGAAAAACGACTATTGTAAAAAAATACTTCTAACATTTTAAACCTATGGGAAATTTCTCAGAAAACTCCATCAAGAACTTACAGACTTTTTTTACCCCGAACCGTCCCCTTAACATCGGTGATAGATTTATAACGGGGGATTAGAGAGAGATCTCTGTCTTGATCGATAGAAGCCTCGACCGTACGCTGTAGCTGAAATTACTCAGTTTGCTCCGTAGATATTGATTTTTGTGAGTCCTAACAAGTTGACTGCGACTCACTAAATTGAAGTTCATGTATCGACTCGAATTAATGTCAATGCAACTGGTTAATTTGAGAAAATACGAACAATAAATGGATCGTACTTCAATTTAGTTTTGATTAAGCATATATTAAAATTAAGTTCATGACTAGTGGTTAATTAATAGCATTATGAAAATCCTATCCTTGACCACCGGTGGCCCATCGCTGTGAAAGTGTTTTCACGTTGACTGCGTTTTCATCATCGTTACGGTTGGTTTGGCTAGGTTGTAGATTGCAGAATTGGGAAATCGACTTTTCAGATCGAAAACATTTTTATCTCTCTCAAGAAATTGAGAAATTTGATTACAGAATAACATTTTACCTCGTATGATGACGTTCGTTTCTTAAAAAAGTCACCAAAATGATTAAATGCTATCCATTTACACCGATGCCTGAATGAGCAACTTGACTAGTGGAACACATTTGTCCCAATGCCCTGCCAACGTGTCAACTCTGTATCGACCACCGTCCTTTCTGAAGGACGTTAGGAAACCACTCGTATCGTTCTTATTTCCCGATGGTTCGTCACATTTACATTTACTAGTTTCATTTACGATAATCTACGGAAATTCCGTAACATCTCGTTTAAGACCCCCAAAATCGGTCATCATACGGTTATTAAGCTTCATTGCGGACGCATGAGAACGATGCAGCAATTGGTCCGCCTGAAGTGGCGAGCCGAAGTATGGTATTCGTACGGTCAACTCGAGCCAGGCTGTTGTGGCGAGTGAGTGAATCACTCACTTGATATTCCGTCAGCAATCTGTGATACCAATTCCAGTCCAGTGACGAAAATAGTTACACACAAGCAACACAATTACCTTACTCACAACACACACATGCACACACATACACACACAAATAACCCATTCACTACGCACCGGCCATCTTGCTCTTGCGGAAGCCTGTGTGGTCACACAGCGTAATTTGAGGCATCACCATGCCCTCCAAACGCTTGTCGACGTACGCTACTTCGGAGTACGGCCGCCGCAGCACAAACGCCGACTTAGTGGCGTCGTAACTTAGCTGCGCCATCGCGGTCAGGCTGGAGAGGGGCGCCGTGAGGACCGTGAGTGGCAGGGAGCGCCGTGAGTGGCAGGGAGTGCCATGAGTGGCAGGTAGCACCGTGAGAAGCAGGGGGTGCCATGAATGATAAAGAAAATTAGTGAAGATGGCGGACACCACCAACACAGATGGCGGACACCACCAACACAGATGGTGGACACCAACACAGATGGTGGACACCACCAACACAGATGGTGGACAGAACATTTCAATCAAAAATTGCTACGGATTACAAAACTAGAAAGAAGAAACAAACAAATAGGAAGCTATAGATATTCAATTTCAAAAATGAATTAAAAATAAACCCTAATGGAAAATATAAACTACTGTATTTTAATTACTTTCCAATTTATTATAAACTATCATACCAAATGGCAGCATATTAGATTGCAAGTTAGTTCGAGCATCCCTAACCGCAAAAAAGGCTTCCAATAAGAGGAAGGTGTGAGGCATCGTTTGGGATGGAGCTTGAGGAATGCGGAATCTAAGCACAATAATGACAGAAACAGTACGTCGAGAAAAGCTTATGAAACAAGATAAAAGTTGATGAAGAAACCAATAGGTTCTGAGAAAAGAAAACAGTCAACCAAAAATGATGGTCCGTGATAAAACAAAAACCCTATTCTACTTCAACATTAAAGCCCTTTCTTCTACAAAAAGCCCACATATGCCCTCTGGGAGCGTTAATTCCCCTAGATACGATGGTTGTATCCCCTGATAAGTGTCGAGTATAATCAATTAGTACCTACCATATTAAGCACAAGTTAAGGTTGCATATGTTTCCTTGTCACCTCTCGACAAAAAATTACCTAAAATCTGCTGACGCAGCGAAAATTTTTGTTGGTTTTTAAAAATTTTTTGAGAAAATATCCTTATCTTGAAAGAAATTTTTTGCAACACGTCTGTTATGTCGCAAAAATGTTAAAAAAATAGAACAGGAATGATAGAAATATTAAATCAACCTACAGTAATGATAGAAACGTCACAAACAACCAATGCGGAAAATAAAAATTAAAATAAATCAACAGCAATAACGCCAACGGGTAAAAGTGAAGGTTAAAGTAGTTTTCTCATCCACAGCACCACACCCACCACACCCCCACCACACTACACACTCCCCACACCATCACCACACCAGCCCACTCACCATAACATGGTTGCGGTGCCCCAGAAGATCCTCACCAACCAAGGTGTGGTTGGTGTCACCATGTGCCGAAAGCCGTGTGCTGTGGTGGTGTTGCAGAACTCCCTGGCACACACATTGTGAGTTAATTATTATCATAGGACAAAGTGTACTTTGACCAACATGTACAAATTATGGATCAAAGTATATTTTGACCTATGTTGTATTGGTTGCATAAAATCGTCTTTGACATCATTTTTGGATCCCCAAATTTTGACGCCACCAATTTTGACGCCACCAATTTTGAAGCTACCAATTTTGACGCCATCAATTTTGATGCCACCAATTTTGACGCTAACGATTTTGACGCCACCAATTTTAACGCCATCAATTTTGACGCCACCAATTTTAACTCCTCCAATTTTGACGGTGTCATTGAAAAACACGAGTTAAACGACTTCCAACTATCACCACATACCAGCCCCATGCCGTACAGAGTTCTGCACCACATAGGCAACACACCTCATGACATGCGCCCCACATAACCAAATGGGACCTCAAATATTCACCTCATGGCTACCCCGACTGTCTTGCTGAGGTCTGTAGCTCCCAAAATTATTTTTTCTTTAGTTGCTCTCGAAAAGTTGATGAGGGAAACTTGCTTCCCCACCCTGGGGGGCACATTCCCACCATGTTGCCCAGTCTGGGGTTTCTTCATCGTGGGAAGCACTTTCCCACTTGCATCCCCACTATTTTCACCAGCATGGGGTTTCTTCGTCATGGGAAGCACATCCCCACCACGTTTTTCAGTCTGAAGTTTCTTCACCACGGGAAGCACACCCCCACCACATTCCCTGTCCTGGAGGATCTTCATCATGGGAAGTATTTCCCCACCATCTTCAACAGCATGTGATTTCTTTACATTGGGAAGCACGTTTCCACCATCTTCCTCAGCGCTGGGTTTCTTCATTTCTCCCAAACTTTTTGTTTTGTTCAAGTTCAACACGCTTGCGGTTTTTGGCATCGATTGAGCAAGTTTCCTAGCCACAGTTTCGATACCAGCGGGTTTCCCGCTATTTCCATTTTCGTTGGAGTTCATTTCCACTGATTTCCCTGGACTTTCTGTCTCTAGTACGGCAGTTTTTTGCAGCTTCTCACTAACTTTGCTCAAGAAACTGCAAAATTCCCTGGGATCTTCTTTGATATAGTTGCTCATGTCATTAACGTGGCTCAGTTCGGAGGGCTTTTCGAGGGATGAAGTCCTAGAAAATAATTTTTCGGTAAAAAACGGCACTTGCACCTCAACGCCGCCATCTTTGATTGCTATTGCCACATCTCCCTGATTTCCTAGAGTCTGCCCTAGAAAGTTCTCTTTCAACTTTTCGTTTTCTTTGCGCTCTGCATGGCTCATTTTTGGAGGGGGCACCTCAAGGAATGCCTGCAGCTTGTTAGTGGTATTATTTTGACCGTTTGTTGACTTTGGGCTGAGTTGGGCCCTTTCTCCTTCCACTCCTTGGGCATTGGAGTGAGGTAGGGGAGTTTTTATAGCACTCGAATTGATTAGAGAGTTCATCTTGGGGTCAGAAATGACGTGTTCTGAGTCAGGCCCGTTTTGGTGCATTTGGTAGCTAGATAATGATCCTATATCGCCTCAGTTGCCTGAAACAAAACGGAAATTTTGAAAACATTTGCCTATTAAAATTTTTCTGTAATGTTGATTACAGCTTACATTTATTCCACTAAATAAACAATGGTGCATTAACAATTAAAAAGCTGTACTAGAATAACATGGTATATTTCAGAACGAAAATATAAATTTATCACCAACGTAAAAAACTATAAGCAAAAGTCACATCCGAATAGAAATGTCGACAAAATGGAATTAATTTCAGCATAGAAACGAGCCAAATCCAAAATCTTCAGCAACTCTACGGTTAAACAAACCAGTATTTACCTACTTTCGAATTTGAAACTCTACGGTAACCACAACCAGGATTAAACTAACTATCATTTTCAATTACTTCGTAATCATTTACGACAGAGAAAAAACTACTCTCCCGTGTTGCCGTCTTTTTCCACTTGAAGTTCTCAGACTAAAAAATATTGTGCATACCAAAACTATTTACTTCATTACGGTTAAATAACGGCCGGAACAAGTGAAGGAAACGGATTTTTTGCTTCTGCACAACACAGGTGACACTTGCAACGACTAGAGTGTGTGTTGCTTGTGTAGCTACTGTGTACGTACTTCGTTGCATGCGCGCACCAGCCCACACACCCCGGAACACGCGGCACACACTCGCCATCAGCAAAGACTGAATTTGCGGAAGGACGCTGACGCTGCGGTGTCAATGTAAACAAACAGTGTGTGTGTACACAGGGTGTGATTACGGCGGCTTGGGTGTTTACATAGGGCTTTTGTCGGTACACAGTGCTTTTGTGCGGCGTGTGTGATTGTGCTTTGATTTGTGTTATCTTATCGAGTGTTTGGAGGGTCGAGAAATAATTGTTGTTGTCGCCATTCAAAAACACATGAAATGAATTCTGTTCTCGTGGCTGTGTATTTTCCAGCCTTTGTGTTCTTTAGCCTTTGTGAACATTTAGGATGATGTAGCAATGGGACCAAGCCATTTCAAGAATAATATTTAAGGTACTGAGGTGAGAGTTAGGTGGGCATTCCTTTAGTTAAAATAAAATAGGATTTTAGTGTTTGTTATGACCCATATTTTTTCGGTTGACTGCTGTCCTGTTTTTTAGCAGCCATTGCTTTCTTCTTCAACTTTTACCCGGTTTCATGAACTTCCTCCCTCACTTTCTGTTGTAGTGAGGACACACCTTGTGCATAGATTCCTTCCTTCCCAACTTGCTGTTTGTGTGGGGACTCACCTTCTGCATAGAGTCCTACCTAACTTATTTATGTTGGGACACACCTTGTACCTAAATTCCTTCCTTCCTAATTTGCCGTTCGTGTGAGACACATCTTGTGCATAAATTCCTTCGTAACTTGTGTGTGTTGGGGCACACCTTGTGCCCAGATTCACGCTTTTAGTGATTCATTCCAAATAGTCCTTCCTCTTTAATCTCTTGGGACTGACGTTGTTGTAGGTATGAAGTCTTTAACTATAATAAAAAAACACATAATGAAAACTCGAAGGCCCATTAGACGCCTTCTGCAATGTATGCACGAATCCACAGTCTAATATCCCTAGAAGACGAGCTCGACAAGCTATCTTTTACCACTACTTCTACGACTTCTACAATTTCTATTACTACTTCTTCTTCTATCACTACTACTATCAATTTCACTATCACTGGTACTACCACTTTTGCTACCACCTTTACTCCTACTTCTACTATCAGTTTTACTGCCACTTTTAAAATCACTTTGAATACGAATTTAACTATCACTTTTACTATCATTTCTGCTGTTACCTCTACAATTAATTTTACTCCTACTTGCATTCCTTCTACTTCAACTCCCACTTCTATAATTACTTCTACTTTAACTTACATTTTTAGAAGTATTTGCATCGACAAACAGCAGGCAATATCGCTGCACCACAGCTGGTGTTTGCGGAGCTCTTCAGCGGTGAGATGGTCATATTGTTCAGGTGATACAACCGGTCAATACAACCAGTCAACACAACCACATAGCCATTACAACCAGTCAGCACAACCAGTCGTCAGTAATGATTGATTATAATGGCTGGTTGTAATGACTGGTTACAAAGTAAAAACAGTTTAGTTGGCCTTTTTATACAACCTATCAAAGTTTGTCTCTTAAATTTTGAAACACCCTGTATATGCACAACACTGACATCTATACGGTTCATACTATATCTGGTAAAATTTTGAAGTTTATTTAAATTGATATTGTAAGATCATAATTACATTTAAATAAATAATAATAATTTTCCATTATCTCATTATTAAAGCCGATTTAAAGGCTCAAGGCTCCGTTAATTGTAACTAAGTATCTTCACGCCACAAGCTCTTATTGTGGACAAAGTTTACGCCGTTCTTCCCCCAAACACGTCATAAAAGAGGTAGGTAGCTGCGAGATCAAATTTTCAACTTCTTAGTGGCCTATTTATGTTTTTTTCTCTCATTCACGTTCCAAAATAATCTTGTTAGGCTTGTGCAGTGCAAGTTATCATATCATTTCTTACGCTCCAGAGTATATTATGACAACCCCACATAGGTGGTTGATTCCATGTATTTCTCCAATTATGTTGTACCTGGGAACCATTGTAGAACAATCGTTTTCATGTTTCTGACTCAGGTAGACTGTTTTGTGCCACTAATATTAGTATGGAAATATCATAAATTCGTGGAGTGATAAAAGATATTTTCTCCGAGTCCCTCAATTGGAATACGAGTTTATGCTGACTACCCAGTCTAATTTTTTCGCCGCCTGCACGCATGTTTTACGCCGCCCAAATAATTTAATCCCTTAGGCGGCGAAAAACATCCATGTTTCGGTGAAAAAGTTAGACTGGAAATCTGGTTAGACGCTGATATTTGCACACATACTTACTTTTGCATTTGTGTGTGTATGCACGCTATGTGTGCGTATATAGGTGTTTGTGTCACTACCTAACACATCATTTAACTTCATTATTGTGAAGCATATATAAAAAATATATTTGTTGTATGATCACGTATTTGTGATTAATAAGATGCTTATGAACCAATGATGTTTTCGTTACAATATCTAATAAGAAATCGTTACAATATTTAATTAGAAATTGTAAGCAGCAACACATTCTGAAAAAGTTGTTACGAACCTCCTTTGCTCATTATCCTATATTTCAGAATATTGCATAGCATTTTTGTAGAACGCATATGTATTAACAAGGAGAGCAGAGGTGGATGAGGAGTGGGGGAGAAAGGAAGGAGGGGACTTCATTGAAAGAAGGAAGTTTTTTTTGGCAGGAAGTGAAGAGAATTAGGAAAGGACAGGTAGAGAGTGAAGCAACAGTGATGGATGCTAATGGTAGGCTGCTAGTGGAGGGATGTGATGTGCCCAAGAGATGGGCTGAGTATTTGCAGGAACTATTGAACGTGAAGGATGATAGGGTTGCGAGAGTGGTAGCTGTTAGACGTGATGTTAGAATGCCTGCGTTTTGAGACGTGAATGGTTGTCAAATATGAAGTAAAGAAGTGAAAGGTGCGTTGAATATGACGAAAAATGGGTAAGCTTCAGATATAAATGGCTGCACAGTTGAATGTCTAAAGAAAGGTGGAAATGCGGTTGTAGAATGGTTGGTACGTCTGTTCTATGTGTGTTTTGATGCTAGTAAAGATTGGATACACACGCGCCTGTAGATTGGAGTAGCGCGTGTGTAATTCCGTTGTATAAGAGGAAGGGTGACAGGTATGAGTGCACTAATTCCAGAGGTATAAGTCTGCTGAGTGTTGTTGGGAACCAGTATGGAAGAGTTTTAAGAAGAGATGTGTATTGGGCATTTGTGGATCTGGAGAAGGCGTTTGACAGGGTGGAACGTGAGGCATTATGACAGGTTGTAGGCTTGTATATAGTGGATGGGAGACTGTTGAATGTGATAAAGAGTTTCTACATTGATAGCAGAGCATGTAATGAGGTGAGTGATTGGTTTCTAGTTGTGACAGGCGTGAGACAGGGATGTGTGATGTCACGGTAGTTGTTCAATTTGTTTAAGGAATGTATAGTGAGAAAAGTGAATGCGAGTGTTGGGAAAAGGTGAACAGTTGGTGGGACAAAATGGTACGAATTGGGAAGTGTGTCAGCTGTTGTTTGCAGATGACACAATGCTTGTGGCTGATTCAGAGGAAAAACTGCGGACTGGTTGCAAAGTTTGGTAGAGTGTGCGAAAGGCGTAAGTTGAGAATGAATGTAAGTAAAAGCAAGGTGTAAAGGAACTTCGCCCGTCCGCCTTTCTTGATAGTTTATTTTTTTTCTTTTCTGTTTTGGGTTACTTTATTTCTGCAATTATGGCCAGACAACATCGCCCAATCATCCGTGAACCAGCGAGCCTCGGCACGCGTTACTGTCTCTCGTGGTTCAGAACTAACAGGATTTCTTTTCTTGTGCCACCGGTATGTAATGTGTAACATTCATGTTTCTTGCGTATTGATTTGTAGGGAAACTTTCATATTTTGTCAAATGTGTTCAAACTATTCATTGTGCGTCAAAATGCATCGTTTTTTTCTGACTTAACACTGTCAGAATTCATAACTGCACTTCAGTGCATGTGAAAGTTTGGGTGAATAATTACACTGGTTTACAAAGAAATTGAGGCAGGCCCAAAAAATACCCGTTTTTACCTATTTTGAGGGTGCTGAATTAAAATTTGAAATCCGTTTTTGCTCATCATTTCTAGTTTTTTTAGATATGCATAATGTGCATTTTGTGCATATACGGTACATAAAGGCGTATATGCATTCAGGGTTAATTCTAATATTGTGAAATTTATGGCTCACTTTTTAATTATTTAGCACCAAATGAGAGTGATAGCATTAGATTACATATATAATTAAATATCAAGACGGATTTTGGCAGTTAGGGCGGCAGGTCTTAATCCACATCATGGTAGACTAAAGGAGGTAAAGTCACTTCTACGCGGACAGCCGCGCACATTCGTTAATTCAACTAGCCAATAGAAGGCTTCATTTTAATCGAGCCGGATGACGTCACCTGCACACCATGACGGCAGCGTACTACCACGCAGCGTACTCTGCCCTACCAGAAGTATGATCAGCAACAGGACCGACTGCCGGTGTGCTTCCGCAGGTACGGATTTGGATTTTTGAAAAATTAAATTCGATCCGGCTACGTGCAAATCTACCAGAACTAAAAGGTTATCGATCTTCAATTTAATCCTACTGGCAGCTTCATAAATTGAAAGCTCTATCCAAACAGTAGGAATGTTTACTTTATTTAATCATACTAAACGTTTTAATACCTTTCCATGCAGATGAACCTGACGATTGCGCGCCGTGTTCAATCGTATAAAAGGATAAAATAAGATCCCCAATTCAGATACTTATTTGAAATAAAACCTGGGATATATACCGCTTGTAAGTTCATGAACTGAACGGCAGGAGTATTGATTTGCAGTTGTATTTCCTTTTTCAGCATCTAAAATTTCAAGCTAAAAAAGACTTCCGAAGAGAGGAAGGCACCATCTAGTATGGAGTTAAGGGAACCCGGAATCTTTCAGAAGGGGCATAGAAACAGTGAGTTGAGAAACAAGTTTATGATAGAAAATAAAAGTTGAAGAAGAAAGTTAAAGGTGCTGAAAAACAGGACAGCAGTGAACCGAAAAAAGTAGTCCGTAACAAAATCAAAAACTTCTCTACTTCAACGAAAGCCTTACCTAACCTTTAGCTCAAGACCTCGTACATTCCCCATGGGAGCGCTAAGAACAGAGAGCATTGATTATTGTTATTGTTGTGAGGGAGAGTTAAAATTACATGCGTTGCCATTGTTGTAAAGATTACATGAATAAACGAAAAAATCTAGAAGAATATGACATCATTTCAGCACCTCTCTTCACAAAAAAAGGTGTTTCATAAACAGGAAGGAAGAAGGCACCAATCGGTATGGAAATAAGAGATCAGGAAATCTATGTGCTCCCACATTTGATGTTTTGGATGGAAGCATCAAGGTACGAAGTTTGTAATAAAAAATCTACCATGAATATGTAAGGTTTCAAAGAACATGAGAGTAATGGACCGAAAAAAAGTCGGTACAACCTAAACAAAAAAATTTCAAGGTTTTTTTATTAGTAGTACAAGCCTCCCTACCACAACAAAGTGCAATCAAAGGAAGCAGGAAACCATTCAATATGAACTTGACAGAACGAGGAATGTGTGCACAAGATTTGTTCCCACACACGACTCCATACACGTAATTAGATTTGATTTTTAGTTTAAGCCTCCCTATCCGCAACAAGGACGATCAAAAGAGGAAGGCACCATTTAGTATTGTGTTAAGGGAACGCAGAACCTATGCAGAAAGGGCATAGAAACAGAAAGATGAGAAAAAATTATGGAACAAGATCAAAGTTGAAGAAGAAAGGAGTAGGTGCTGAAATACAGGACAGCTGTGAACCGAAAAAATATGTTCCTTACCATAACAGAGACGAAAGAAAAGCCTACACAACTCTCAGCTCGGGCCCTGACATTTTCCCCCAGGGAGTGCTAATTCCTATAGACACAATAGATGTGTTCCCCTGAGGAGGAAGAAGTGAATAAAAATCCGTTAATTTTGTTCATTCCACTCTGTGTTTCCCTAAAAAGGGCTACCGCATTCAATATCGCTCACAAGTTACGCCACAATATTTTCATGTTAAAAATTATAAATCGTTCAATCGCAAATTAAATACAAATAAGGACAGCAGTGAATCGAGAGATGGTCTGCAACGGTATCAAAAATGTTTTCTATTTTCAACAAATTGATGTCTTGTGTGGGAGTTTAAATCGTCTCCCAAAAAACACCAAGTTTTTATTATAAATACTGGCTAGTTCTACATATTAGATTATGAAATAGATTCAGCTTCCCTTACCACAACAAAGCTGCTCAAAGAGAGCACAGTCGCGGGACTTTACATCTTTTCGCAAAGAACACAAAGTTTTTATTAAAAAAGCCGTTCAAAGAGAGGAAGGAGACGCCGGAGTTAAAAGGGAACGCGTAACTAATACACAAGGTGTGTTTCCACACAAGAAAACCTGTGCATAGAAACAGTAAGTTGAGGAGTAACGTTATGAAACAAAATTGAAGCTGAAGATTAGATTCGATTAGTAGTAGTTAGTTCAAGCCTCCCTACCCGCACCAACAAATACGATCCAAAGAGAGGAAGGCACGATTCAGTATGGAGTTGAATCTACGCAGAAAGGGCATAGAAACTGTAAGTTGGGAAAGAAGATCATGAAACAAGAAAAAGTTGAAGAAGAAAGTAGTAGGTGCTGAAAAACAGGACAGCAGTGAATCGAAAAAAGATGGTCCGTAACAAAACAGAAACATTCTTTTTAACAAAAAGAAAGTATTATATATCAAGACAGGGATAATATTATTACACCTCATCAATACATAAATAGCACATCAATAGACAAATGCAATGACACATCACATAAGGTAAATAATTCACTCACCTCTTAGATACCTTACAATTTAAGTACTCAATTACCAGACATGTGGCCAGCAAGAGTAAAGCGGAGATAGGTGGGAATATATAGAAAAGAATAGAATAGAATTAAGCAGTAGTTAGTTAGAAAGAAGTATGTTAGATACTTAGCCACATTAGGTAATTTATATACACACTCACAGCCAACATGTACTGTTGTTGGGCCTGCGACCAATAGGAGACTGGCTGCGATTGTTGCTCTCACGAGCGTTGCCAACTTTTGTTATATCTAACTAGAACTTACACTTCCCGCTATATTACACCCCTCCCTCCTTAATTAGAAACCCCCCCTTTGTAACCCTACCCCCTTATTGTGCCTAGTCAATCCTAAAGGTCTAACCTCACCACAGGCTTCCGAGCCCGGTTAGACCTGCGTGAGATGCTAGCACTTGGAGGCTCATGCAACATGGCCTC
>JACJUY010005409.1:2198-60449 GCA_014220935.1 Platorchestia sp. MABIK | reverse complement strand
AGTCCATGGTACAGTAGCGGGGCAGTCCACGGTACAGTAGTGGGGCAGTCCATGGTACAGTAGTGGGGCAGTCCATGGTACAGTAGTGGGGCAGTGCATGGTATAGTAGTGGGGCAGTCCATGGTACAGTAGTGGGGCAGTCCATGGTACAAGAGCAAGACAGTCTACAATACAGTTGCTCAACAGCAGTAACTAGGTCAGTAGTAATACATGGTACAGATGGAAGCAAGCTCATAATCATACTGATAATTTTTTTTGTTTGCTGATGAACAGAGCAGAAAATATTTCACTGAAAGAATCAGTGATTACCTTTGAAATATTTCAAAGCATATTAACCTGAGCCGGAACCAACTCTGACACTGAAGGAAAATACGAGCAGCATCAAACTACATTCGCGTGTGTTCTTTAACTATGTAGTTCTTTTTCTCAAATTCTTTAATCTTTGATCAGAGTTAATTACGCATATAATAAGTCATGTAGCACAGTAATATGTACTTCCAGTTTACAAATTTTTTGGTGCAAATTCAATGATTTAACATTTTTTCAAGCACCAACCATGAAATATTTACACATGTATAATGCAAAAACCCTTAATTATAGAATGAGGAGTGTTCTTTCCTCAGCACTCCCGCATGTCCACAACACTGGATTGGTCAAGCTGCACGTGTCTCATCTCTCTTATTTGACGAACGATCCAAAATGAGAAATGAAATCAAAGCAGAGATTCAATCAGTGAGAGAGCACAAATAAATCACAGCTCGTACGTCTGAACACGACCGAACAATACAGTGCGCGCATTCGGAGATGAGCCTCGTAGGGGGCAAATTACATAAAATTTGTGTCGCCCACAGACGAAGAGTCTTGTGCGAGAGCGTCGCCTCGAATATCTGACATGGCTGCGGTGTAATTGGGTCACACTTCAATTGCTGGCTGCAGAACGTGTCACAAAAACAATTGTCAATCATATCGTTTTGAAATTATTTCAGGGCTAATTTTTCGCTGAACGATCACTAATGACCAAGGGTGACTTGATGACCAAAGATCGAAAGGAACTATTATGCTTCTTCAATTTCTGAGCGATGACTTGAGTTAATTTGACTTATGTTCGCTGAGCTATATATGGAATTGCGACGGAGTAATATTTGTTTTGGAAAATTTGGACTCCATGCATTGCGGAAAAATTAAGAAAATTAATGATTTTAATCTTCACTGGCAAATGTTGTCGATAATTCTGCACAAGGAAGACGTAAATAGGAATAAGAAGAAGTAAATGACGCACAAGTCAATGGATGAGCTAAAATAAGACTGCAGTCAATTTATTATAATTTTTCACAAAAATCGTTTTTATCGATGGGCTGCTGTTCAGAGCCTAAAGGAACTGTGACGTTTTTTCTAGAGAGTCAACTTTTAGTAAAGCTTCTTGAATTTTACAGTCTTCATGTTAATTGCTTTTCCAGCTTTTAAGTAATACAAACTTAATGAAATGTTAGATTATCATTATGTCAGCGGGAAGAATCATAAGAATGAACAAAATATACTGAGAATTTTGAATAAATTTCGCCATTTTACATCCCAGGCGTTCGTACCTTTATTCGTCCACTTTTGACTGAATGTGTTCCGAACTCCGGGGAGATATTTGATAGTTGTTAACGTCAAATTATCTCTAAGATAAGCCGGAGCTGAGAATTGCTAGCACTTTATTCTATCTCTATTAGTATTATCTTGCTGTTTAAAGTACACTACGCTAAATCGGCAGCGCAAGAGAATTTTACATTTGTTAAGTATAGATAGTAATTTCTGCGTAGGTATAGATAGTATAGAAATTATTTAGTCTAGATAGTAGTCATTTCTTTGTTAGTATATATGTAGTATTTAGTATTGATAGTGGTAATTGCTCTGTGAGAAGAAAATTTGACGGCCTGCTCAGGATAACGCAACTAATTCTTGCTTAGTTGTGTGTAATTGTCTAAACAAATTCTCGAACACTTTTTCAGTTTAATCTTCGTATTCTCACAAAAGTCTTTGACTGTGAGATTGACATATACTCACTCTGGATTTTGGAGATTTTTGCATACTTGCATAATTCAAAATACAAATTAACCATGTCATGAAAATAAGACCCACATCTGGAGCAATTAAATTAGTGTAACCGTCAACTGAAGCCTCATACATTTCACGCATGAATGTATTTCTGAAATAAAAACTCGAACCGTCTCGGAACCTTTTACTAAACTCTTTGATAATTTAAAATGAGTGTAACAATTTTGCTGATCAACAATCACATTTCATGTGACAGAACATATTCACATTTTCATGTGACAGCACATATTCACATATTCATGTGAAAGAACATATTCACAAATTCATGTGAAAGAACTTATTCACAAATTCATGTGACAGAATATATTCACAAATTCATGTGACAGAACATATTCACATATTCATGTGACAGAACATATTCACATATTCATGTGACAGAACATATTCACATATTCATGTGACAGAACATATTCACATATTCATGGGACAGAACATACTCATGTGACAGAACATATTCACATATTCATGTGACAGAACATATTCACATATTCATGTGACAGAACGTTTGCCGTAGAATATTTGTAAAAGAAAGAACTCAATTAAGTGTCAGGGCTCGATTGAGAACTTAATTGGCGCATTTTTTAGGCCACGCATTTCAAAAGGATTATTTTCACCAAAAAATCAGCGAAACTTTTGAGAAGTTCACTATAATGTCTTACAAGGGCAGTTCAAGTTTCAGGTATCATGATTACAGCATTTTGATTCATTTTAAGGACGACTGAAAGATATGCAACTCATTTATTCGCAACATTTAATCCACTTTCAAGTTCCTACCTATCTTGTGGAAATATAAAATGGCGTTATTTCGTGAAATAAGCCAACTCTTAACAAATTCAGCCTCTGCGTCGGTCATGTTGACGAATTTTTAATGTTGTTTTCAAAAGATCCTACGTGCGCTCCGTACACATCACGCTCCAAAATAGCGGCATGCATTTGCTGCGACCGTGAGAATTCCTAGGCAGCCTTGAAAGGTCTAATCTATCACCCCCTCCTCTTGTTCAAACGAAAACGGCCACTGAACGTCTCTATGACAACTGCAGGTCATGACACAGTTTCTTCCCTTCCTTGCAATTGCCTATAAAAGGCGAGGCACTCTGTGAGGGCATCACAGCACCGAACACCTTTACTCGGCACACAACAGCCCGCCCTCGCTCGTTATCGCAGCCATGACTAAACTCGTCCTCTTCGGTGAGTTCCTACACTCAAAGGTTTCGTTCCATTCCTGAATAAATGTAACAGGTTTCATTTATTCCTTGATAAATGTAACTAGTTTCATTTATAGAGTTAAATATCGTCTCTAAAATTGACTACTCCTCTAAGAGATTAGTTCCTGTACGTGAGTGATCAGTTCAATTTTCACTGAACCTATACGAAATAAACCTAAAACTTGTGGTAACCTGACGCAAATAAGAGATCTGAATAAGCTAACTTGAATGAGCATATAGAGAATAATGAAGGGTGAAAAATATAAATCAAAAAGTTCGACCCATCAGCCAGTAGTTGCGTTGAAAAAAAATGTTCAGCGGAATGAATTTACTCAATTGAATTTTTGATCTTACAGTTACGCTGTTGGGAGCCGTATTCGGCCACCCAGCACCTGACAGCAGCTACAGTGCCCCCAACGGCCAACAAAACGGTTTCGGAAATGGTTTGAGCAACGGCTATAGCGCTCCTTCAAACGGCCGCACTAATGGATTCAACGGAGGCTCAAACGGTCTGTCTAACGCCTACGGAGCCCCCGGAGGAGCCGAAGCCGAGCTCGCCGAGCTGGCCGCCAGTCTGCCTGGAGGAGGAGTTCCAGGGGACGACTTCCCCGTGCTCTCTGAGGTGCCCGACACTGGATTCCAGTGCGCAGACCAAGCTGTGTCAGGATACTATGCTGACGATGACGGCGAAGCGAGATGCCAAGTTTTCCACATCTGCCAGCTGCGAGAAAGTGGTTTGGTCCAGCAAGACTCTTTCCTGTGCCCCAATGGTACCATCTTCAACCAGCAGTACCTCGTGTGCGACTGGTGGTTCAACTTCGACTGCAGCCAAGCGAAGGATTTCTATTCGGTGAACGAACAGATTGGCGTGGTTGACAACGGAGGATATGGTGCTGCATCTCCCAGTAGCGCATATGGAGCTCCCTCTAATGGACAAAATGGCAATGGCAACGGTTACTCTCAAGGAAGCAATGGCAATGAAGGCCGTCAGAACGGTAATGGATACTCAAACAGCAATGGCAATGGCGCAGCATCCCTCAGCAGCGGCTACGCAGCTCCTGCCAATGGCAACAGCCGTAACGGAGGGTACGCGTAATATGTCCTCGTCCAATGAAGTGAATCGGAAATTCCTTTCTTTACTTGTTTATCAATATATGGGAGAATAGTTACCATGCTTTTCTCCTGTATTTATTTTTACCATTGTACAGTTGAATTAATAAATTGAACGGAATCTCATGTTTGTGTTGTAACTCCCGTCCCTAGGAAGGTGAAAACTGTCATCTAATTATTATGAAAAGTCGTCATTGAAATTATATGACTCGACTTAGAGGCTGTAGAGGTTCAAATGAAGATGAGGCTAAACAACATAGCCTCACAGTTCAGCAGGAACAAAGTTGGACTCCGAGACTCAAGCTCTAAAATGGCTGTGCAGGCTCGAGGATACCAAACCTAAATTTTGGTTCCAAGCAAAAGGTTTAAAAATTATGTCCTTAAATTTATTTTTCTATAAAATGCGAACAAAAGTGCATTCTATTCAGTTAAAATACAAAAGATTCCGTTTAAGGTTGACTTAGTATGCTCAAAATGACATTTTTTCACGCTATCATTTTTTTCACCATAGAGCGTATTGCTGGATGAGAAATTGTGTGAAAAGTCTCTTTTAAAGAGTTAAAATTGAAAACAAGCTTGCAAGAGACAAAATTTAAAATGGAAGTCTTTCAACGGTGAAAGGATAAATACGAAAGTTTTACGAACTAATAATAAATGATTGGCATCGTATAAAATGAACTGAAAATTTAACTTGTAAAATTGTATTCAACTCTGAGCCATATGGCTTCTGTGTGTGTTAATTCAATATTAGAAGAGCATCTTCGCCCTAACTACTATAGATTTTTGAACATGATTTCAACATGCGTTGATTAAAATGTTTTAAAATAAACTGACATAACCTGTCAGATTATACAATCAAGTTGTTTGTCATCGGATGGCAAGGCCGGCCATCGTTAAAGCTGTTGTCATATCAATGGGAACAGTCTCATCAGTTACACCAGCGTGTAAAGAAGGAGGAAAATCACCTCTTAAAGCATACATAAGCCCATATTGAAACAAATTTAACTCAAATTTTGACGTGACATCATTATTTTCATCCAAACTCTGTGTCTCAATAAGTAGAAAGTGTTAAGAATGTAGAAAAAATAAACGACAAAGAAACTCACGTACATGGTTTACGTTGGTTCCGCACAACCGCGCGGTCGTTTTTACCAACAGGATACAAAGGAAGGAAAAGAGAGACAGAAATTAGGTGAAAGACAATAGATGATGCATGGCACTGAGTAAATCAACGAAATGAAAGGCCCCACAACCAAGTCGACTGAGTTTTTTTTAATCAATTCGATGCAGGTCTCAGTTTCCAGTCGTTGATTCGCCACCTCTGGTGTGAGGACTAACTTTTCCCGAAATAGAAGAAATTGTTCTCCTGAAGCGAGAAATAATTTTCCTGGAGGCGTCAGGGAAATAATTTTCCTGTAGGCACCACTAGAGATAATTCTTCAGAAGCGTAATCTTTCGGGAACATGGATAATGATTGCCTGCAACTTTTTCGTGGCCCTGGATTGATTTTGAGGAAATTTCATGTGAGTGAAAGTGATGTTTGTGAACAAATTTTAGTTCACTGATTGACCTGCAAATTTCAAATAATTCGTTGTAGCTGTTTTCCCCATCAAGCTTCGTTGATGAAAAATTATTTCAATCATACAAACAAAAGTGTTCTTGAGCGTACTCCTTAAGCACAAGAAAGGCACAACTTGAGAATAAATTATTCATAGTTAATGAAAGCAACGTGACTTTGCGGCTAAACTCATAAAAAAGGGGATGCTATATATCAATTAATCAAGCCTGATATATATCATCTTGTACATTGGTTTTACAAATGCCTTATAACTAACACCAGGATGCCATGACGGTTACCCCCGGTCAAGCCGGTACCCATTTCAGACACGTGGGTAGAGTGGGGTACTGTGCTTGAGTTTTCCCTTTACCCAACGGGGAAAAACTGCACGTTAATCGAATATATTATTTAATTTATTATTTTTCATTTATCTCTGTGTAAGACTCGTATGTAATGAAAGACACTGATGCTAAATTGAACAACTTGGTATCACGTCACGATTCCACCGGACTATCTCAATTGCGTGATATATACATAATCATCTCAAAAGGCGAAAATGGTAACGCTCGCAATCGATTCATCAAACCAAACGCTCGATAACATTTCCTCGGATGTTCTCAGGAGGCACGAGTTTTGTCGATGGTTTTCATTTCTGTGTAAAATAATCGGGTGAAATATTGTATCCTCGTTTACAACGGTGGCACATTTTTTTTTGTTCCGTGCATATTCTACAGCTGAATTTTAACTATTCATTGCGGCGGAACTAGTGCAATTTTTCCAAATATGTACATATTTAAACACAGAATTTCCAGCTCAGTACACAAAATTTGATTGCGCTGTATGAAGTATAGGATGCTTCCTGAAGCCGTACATTCTTCATTTGTCTCATCTGTTGTGCGCGCAGTGCATCACGAAGTATGCGGGTTCAGCACATCGATTGCATTTAATTAGGAAAAAAAAGCTTCTCGTAGTTATTATCCTGGTCTCATTTTTCATTCTCTTGTTAAATCATTTGATAGATGAAACTCGGTCTTTGATAGTGGTACTTTAGGCACGTTTAACAACTAATTTGACTCACACAAGCTTCTACTGTATAAACTCTAATAAGTCTATCTTGTCAATGTATTTTCGAACATTAAAACCCTCTCTGACTGATTTCAACTGATCAACTCTGAAAAGAATTATGAAGTGAAATAAAAAAAATGCACTCTAAATTATTACAATTTCCTACATTTTTGAGAGCGTTTTTTACATCACTCCGTTACGCAAGACGCCAATGCAGCAGTCACTTAATCTATTCTTCTCCTGTGCATGTGTTCAGCCCGTTTAAACGACAACGCTGTCTTCTTCACCGCAGCCGACAAATGCAAAATGTTACAGCCTGACCAAAGGAACCATCTCATTTTAGTTTGTAGCCAAATTTTCGTCAGTGCTTTCCTCGACGGACGAAATAAAGTAACTTTCCATTTCTCACATGGCAGGAAATGCTCAATGAATGCTCAATATCTTAGTAGGCATTTTATCACGTACAAAATAAACGATGGCATTGCGGTAAGCTTTCAGTAACGTTGTAGTCACAACTCTAGAATTACGGATGAGGCAGTGCTAACACAAAAATTATAATTCTATATTCAGTGGCAGTGAAGGAACATTCTATCCCCGTTTAAGGACCGTCCTGACATACTTTCCTCTGCCCCCTCAGAGTGTGCTCAGTGAACGCAGCGGTTAAGTTCTATTGAGTCTGTTTGCCTCCGTAACACACGCTCTGCCCGTTCCGTTTTCCGTAACTTAGATAGTCCGCAGGCCAAGGTTAAAGGCTAATTTCAGTTTTATGGCTAATTAGCTGTGGTTCAGTCCGGCAGTACTGTATAGACCCAGCGTCTTTGTAAGCATTCTCAGTCAAATATGGTGCATGTTCATCAAGAAAAAAATCATTGACTGGAGTCACTTATTGAGGGTAACGCTGGACAAAGTGTAATATTGTGGACTTGTTACTGGAAAGAGTGAGGATGAGCTGATTTGTTCTGTTTTACATTAAACTGAAAGGCTATCATTGGTGTTTCTTTAACACTGAATATTCTTGGCTCCTAAATTCTTTTTTACTTTAATCATTTCTAGTTTCATTTTATCAAGCGTTCCACTGTGCTGTTTTCTCTCATGACCATTTTTGTTTCTTTTGGGCTTTGTGAACGGCAATGGTATTTTAAAATGGAAAAATAAAAACAAATTAAGAATGCCATCAGTGAAAAATGATTTTTTATCGATTATTCTTCATAATAGAAGTCTCAGCATTATAGAAATTTGAGATCAACTTTGCTTTTACACTAGCACATACAGTACATATGTTTGAGGTCAAATTTGATTTTATCATCAAATTCAGTTTCGACGCCAGAGTAAAAACTCTGCTTACTCCACACATACTCGTACAGTTAGTCGTTCCCGAGTTCAGATTTTAGCTAATTCTGGTTGCGAGATGTCATTATTATAAATGTTCTGACGCTCCAGATACCCATTTGTTGAGTTCCAATCCAAGGAGATGTGCACACACGCTGAAACAACCATCCCAAAGGTTGAACTAAACAGAAATCTGCGTGATGAGACGCGGCGCTGTATTGTATCATGCATTTGGTGGTCGACAGATTTAATTCACTCAATTCGTAATTTACAATCCGGACCACCAATGTAGACTTCAACAAAAATTTTCTCCGACAATACAAAAATCAGAATATCACAGCGCATGCAGTGTCTGGCGAAACCATTAAGTGAACGATTGAATTTCATGCAAATTAATTTCACGAATTTCAGATTATCGAGATTTACCGCAACCTGATGAACGAGACTTCTCATTAAAGGTGGTATAAGAATCGCAGGAAGTTGAACGCGTAATTCCTTCGTCGAGCACCCTTTTCTTGTCTACTCATGGAAAGAGGTGAGTTAAGGCTGAATCCTTATGAAGCTCATGGAAAGTTCTCCCAAATAACATCCTAATGCTCGTCTCATTGGTAGATCACTCTTTCGTTATACGAAGTCGATCGTGGCTGCCATTAGAACGCCTATAAGTGCTTAATTTGTTTTACGACGGACGGATTCAGATTTGTGAATGATGTTGGTCCTCCAGGCGACATGAATTGTGCGGCCTGGGTGTGGAGTGCTCGAGTAGCAATACGGAGGCGAAAACTAAGTCAAAATAAATGTAGTAGTGCGTGTTTTACGTACTTGTGACAAACCTTGCGAAAAATCATCCAACATGCATAATGTTTTCATATGTTTATGTCATTTTATTCGTATTTCTTGCACTATTCGTTTTCTTCTCATATGCTCAGCACCTAATGCTCCTTGTCCTGCTTGCCCTGGTATCACCGAATGTCGAATATCTCATCAGTGAAGATATACAGATGAACTTCATATGCTATTTCCTCCATAGCTAGGATCTGAACTTGAGCCATGACAACGATTCAATATAAAAATGATTTGTTTGATATTTTCGTGCTAGCATTTTTCACCTCGGCAGGAAATTTGCTGACAACAAGCCGGGAAGCTTTTCTCACTCAGGAGTGCAAGTTTTGAGAGAATTTTGAATTCCCTCTAATACGAGTCGATTTCTCCAAGGGAGCTTAATAGTTTACAATAACGGCATTTCCTTAATTGACCAGGTGGTGAAAATACCATGCTTTAACACAAACAACGGAAACAAAATTATCTCAACTAAAACTGTTCAAAACGAAATATACCGTTCTAAAATGCAGGGAACAACATATATTGTGACTCAGCTTGCTCTGCCAAACATTCCTATTAGAGGGAATTTTAAAATACACTAATGTAAAGAGCTAGCAGTACGTATCCATTTAATTGTGCGTCTATGGAGTTTATTATTTTTAATTCATCTTCTTTTTAAATTTTGGTCGTAATATAGTTGTAGAAGACAGGCGACAGTGTTTCCGATTATCTATGGCAGGCTTCAGTAGATGGTACCTGTTACAGACCCTCAATTATATTTAGACAGTTTCCTTTGTACTGAGCCGCCTCTCTAAAAGAGTTCCGGAGTTCAGCAGTCACCATCATTAGATGTTCTACTCTACAGCTTTCCTCAGAGCAATAGATATTTTAGTTTCCTTGCTTCCGTTTTTTTCTACAAACATTGTGTTTGTACCACCACTTTTGCCTTACGCCTTGAAAAGACTACCCTAACTTTGGGATTAGTGTTTATGACTTGTAAGGTCTACCTGAGCCATGCCTTTTAGTCTTCAGTCACCGATGAGCTAAGATTAGAAATAAAGATACTTTAAATTTTTTAAATTTGATTTTTAATTATTACTACTAATAATTGGGTTTTCTCCGTTGGCCAGCGCTTGATGTGACAGTAACCCTTTGAACCTTCTGTAGACTACATAAATATGAAAACCTCTTCTCCTGCACTGCTTGGCCAAATTTTGAAAATTTAACTTGCTCGAGACCTAATGGTGAAATGTGACTTCATTTTTGAGCTTCTACAATACTTTTACACGGACTATTGGTCGAAGGTAAGCACCACCACACACACCGATACATCGGTGTCTTAGGGAAAAGCACATAACGGCGTGTAGAACACCAATATATCGAGGTCGCAGGCTCATAGTGTGAAGTCACGTTTGCATGTACAAGAGAATCATTAAATCTCACCAGACGGATAGCATATCTTTTTCTTTATATTTCAAGCACATATATTTCCCCATTTATTTATTTATCTACAGCTTCGAATCAAACGTACATTTCACATGAAACGAGACCCTTTGACGAGACGAGACTCTAATCGTTTTTATACTCCGCTCACCGCAATATTTTCGTTTAACGAACCTGGATGTCACGGCCTGAACTTTTAAGTTACTGGTCTCATCAGCAATAAAAGTTTATTTCCTACCGTGGTTTCGAAGATGAGGCTGGCTGCCATAATGCCAACACTCTCACGGGCACAGTTTCGTGTTGACAAAACCGATAAAAACCAATTCACTTCGCAGGAACGCGTTGATAGAAGACAGTTTCTCGGCCAAAACTATGCTAAACCATTTCGACGTCACCAAAAAAATCCGAAGTATTTTAACGATTTGTAATTAGCGTAATAATTCACGAACGAATTCTACTGGAATTCGTTGTGTTGTAATTTGGAAGGCTAAATATCTAGGCTTTAGACACATTTGAGGGTATGAGCGTCTATAAGTGAACCTCATAGAAGCGTTTTCCAACCTACTACGGAGTCTGCAGATGCAAGTGGATCAGAACCAAGCAGCAATTGGCAATAGCAAGCGGTAGTCCATGACGAATGTTTCAAAATATCTCACAACAGAAGTTATCGTGCACTATACATGCATTTATTGCTTTCATTTAATCTATATAGAGTACCGCATGCATTAGGAACTTGTTAGTGTAAATCAAATTTGAATTACATTTAGATCTTCAACCCGAAATACAATGTTAATGGGATTCAAACCTTCAGATCATTCGGACTGGTAAATAAGTTTTTAAAAAAATATTTTGCCTCTAATTTGTTTTTTTGAAAAGTTACCAGCCGAAAAAGGCTAAAATGGAGTATGGAGAATGCTAAAAGCTTTTTGTACAAAATTCTGTACATCCACGTGATTGTTCAATGGCCACCAGTTCCTACGGTGAATATCTGACGGAAGAAAAGCTTTGCTAGTCACCTGTAATGTTATTTGTTGGTTAGACGTTTTGTTGAACCTAGAGTGCACAAGTGTTTAAGTTAAGCTTCCGGTTTTATTGAATAACGTGTATATGAAGAAAGGAGGAAATTAGCAATGATTCACGACAAAGTCACAGGCTGTATTTTTTAACCGTTTTTAAAAAGCAAAGCGAACGTGTCTGGGAATCTGCGACATAAAACGGCGTTTGCACTGGACTGAATTTAAGGAAGAAAGTACTTTTTTTATCAGTTTCAATTATTAATTGTATTCTACTTAATACACTGATGGAACCTCCTTTGACACACTCAGCTAAATGATAAAAAGGTTCTGCCCAAAAAGTGGACCAATCCAACGCAAGTGGTTCACCTAGACTTGTTTGCTAGTTACTTCACACCGAAATGGGCAATGAAAACATATTTTTTCAGCCAAGATGTGTATTATATAAGTTAGGAGAGATGGGAGACTGCACACAGTTGGCGTAGAAATCACACGTAGCCGCCGTTTCGGCCGTTGCCATTAGCGGGAGCGGCGTAACCGTTGCTGAGAGACACTGCTCCGTTGCCGTTCTGACGACCATTTCCGTCGCTCGACTGAGAGTAACCATTACCGTTGCCGTTCTGAAGACCACCATTTCCATTGCTTGACTGAGAGTAACCATTGCCGTTTAAGCCGTTACCATTTTGTCCGTTGATGGCGGCCTCGTAAGCTCCATTTTCGATCACGCCAATTTGTTCGTTCACGGAATAGAATTCTTTCGCTTGGCTACAGTCGAAGTTGAACCACCAGTCGCACACGAGGTACTGCTGGTTGAATACGGTACCATTGGGGCACAGGAAAGAGTCCTGCTGGACCAAACCACTTTCTCGCAGTTGGCAGATGTGGAAAACTTGGCACCTCGCTTCGCCGTCATCGTCAGCATAGTATCCTGACACAGCCTGGTCTGCGCACTGGAATCCAGTGTCGGGCACCTCAGAGAGCACGGGGAAGTCGTCCCCTGGAACTCCTCCTCCAGGCAGACTGGCGGCCAGCTCGGCGAGCTCGGCTTCTGCGCCTCCTCCGTTGCTGTATCCGTTGCCTCCGTTGAAACCGTTGCTACCACGGCCTCCATTCACACCATTGGTGGGAACACTGTAACCGTTACCATTAACTCCATTAGCGCCATTGGTGCGGCCGTTGGCAGGTGCGCTGTAGCCGTTACCGTTCTCGTTTCCATTAACTCCATTAGCGCCGTTAGCGCGGCCGTTAGTGGGAGCGCTGTAGCCGTTGCCATTTCCATTAACTCCATTAGCAACTCCATTAGCGCCGTTCGTACGGCCGTTGACGGGAGCACTGTAGCCGTTACTCAAACCGTTTCCATTAGCTCCATTAGCACCGTTCGTACGGCCGTTGGCTGGAGCACTGTAGCCGTTACTCAAACCGTTTCCATTAGCTCCATTAGCACCGTTCGTACGGCCGTTGGCGGGAGCACTGTAGCCGTTACTCAAACCGTTTCCATTAGCAAGGCCGTTTTGCTGGCCGTTGGGAGCTCTGTAGCTGCTGTCGGGACCAGACTGGGGCTGGCTGACTGCCGCTGCTGCCAGCGAGACTGTTGAATGAAGGAGTTTGAATTATGGCAGGAGATTCCATCCGAAAACTTGTCAATGGAAGGGAAATTATGCTTCATAGTCGTGTAAAATAAAAGGAAGAGGGATCCCCATTTAGTTTCTTTCTCGTAAACCAAGTAAAGGCGTTTCTAAGCTGGTCGTTTTAGAATATATACTCACGGGTGTGATCTAATCGGAAAATTTGGTGGTATTGCAGCTTTACGCTGACTAATTTATAGCTCATATTTTGAGCCTAATAGTCCTAGCTTGCCTTATACTTGTAATTTATACGAAATGAAATTGACTATCGCTACGACAGGGAACATTATCAGAAAGTTTATTCAATCTATTATATAAAAGTTATAATCACGCTGGCTAAAATTTTCCTGAGTGGATGGCCTTGCTAGCTAAAATGTTAATGTCCTGAGAACTGGAGCTCAATTAATTTTAGGATAGATTGGAAAAGTGAATATTTTTAAGCAATTTCATTTCATTGGGCGCGTCCTATTCTGTTGCAGATCAAGGCTTGATCTAATGGTGTAGTTCGAAAACTTTGAAAGCATTTTATAATCACTTAAAATAAAATTTCGTAAGTGAATGAAAGGTGTTGTGAACGAAGGGATGAAAATGAACTTTCATACCCGAACGTTTGAAAGTGAACGAAAAAACTTGTGTTTAAATATTTAATTTTTAATGTGGAAGCATATTAGGTTTCTTAAACAATCATGTTTTTGGTTTAAGAGTAATTTTCAATTCTTGATTTATGTGTTTACTACACCGAGTTATCCCGTTAGCCCCTCGATGTTCGTGTTCTTTATAATAAAAGGTTGAACCGCAGTTCAGCACTGAAATGGACATGAAGGTGAAAACACACTCGTGGGTGGTTTAGTTTTCACAAGCTATTCCCTGTTCTCAAATTAAAAAGGAAAGTTTAATAAACGGGTTATCATGGAATTAAATAAGGTTAAAAAAGTGACATCAAAATGAGCTTCATTTTCATTTTAGTTTTCGCAAATGAGCAATAACATGTTAAATAAGCTCTCATGTAGGCGACTTTCTAGAGAACATTTTAATGAGAACAATACTCTAGTTGGTTATTCTTAGCATTTATGCCCAAAGGGAAGAATGGACTTAAATGTCAAAGTACATTCCTACTTCTCGGAGCGTTGGAGATTGTAAAGCATGACATAAAAATTCTATGGAGACACATTTGGATTATTTTGGGTCAGATGATACGCTCTGTCAAATGAGTAATGCGCGCAGAACATTACTGGATCGCTAAATCTTTGCAAAAATGAAAATGCTTATGATAAACGACCGCTACGAATCTAAAGCTGCCGGTTGGACACTGGGATTCATGACAAGGGAATGATATCTAAACTGCAACTACTACCGAGAAAGACGAGCTGACTTCGTTTCGTAGGAAATTGAAGTATAAGTCTGTAGAGATTTGGCGATAATAGAATTTCGAAAAGTGAACAATTGAAAAAACAAAATCTGCGTAGCTCACGCTAGTATGATCGTGAGTTTTCAGTGAATGGTAGAATTGAATGCTCAGGAGCTGAAGATAAAATAAAAGGAAGTTTTGTCCGTTTCATACATGCAAACGATTTCGAACAAAGTAAAAATTTAAAAATACAACTGTGGAGGATAAAGGTTGTGAACCAAAGATTAATAAAAGTGTATGGCCTCTTTCCAATCAAGATGCTTTGTGGTTGAAAACTTTAGCTCTTGTTATGTAGATTTTAGTTTAAAGATATGGAATTATTATGACTACGAAATAAATTAACTGGAGAGCAGCAAAGGCTTAGAACCATTCATGCAAAGCACCAGACTGAGGGTTCAGAATAGGTCGAGAACGTGTTTGAATAGGAATTTGTATGCAACAACTCGAATGACTTTCTGACGCTACTTTAGGAGAGCTTTAGGAGAGCTTGCAGTGTTGAGGACATAACTTCACAGGAAAACTGTTCTGGGAAATGAGCGGCAGTCATTTTATCACGAGCAATGGAATAGAGGTTGATAATCGTTTAATGTTATAGGCTTTTTCAAAGAAGTGGCGAAAAGGATCGCTGAATCAAGATTCCTGTTTCACTATTCTCGAATGAAAAAAATGACTCTGCTGAAATAAATTCCAATATACTAAGAGACTAAGTTTTTGAAATGCCACGTGAGTAAATAAGTTTAACTAATTTTCTTACTTTCTAAGCTGAAATTCAGGTGATACGGATAGAGTATTTCAATCAAGTCTTATAAACTACTTAGTACCGGCACAAATGAAACGAATTTTACTTCCAGTCCCGCTTAAATGCCCGAATCTCGTTTTAAGTCCAGAGAAATTTAAAAACCAATTTAGAGATATAACACTGATGATCATCCCTTTCTTTTAACCTCAACCGCAATCTCAAATTCAGACATAACGGGCTTTTACAATCATCATTTTTAACTTGATTAATCATAACACTTTGTTTGATTGCAAGCCTGACAACGATACTATTTCGTCAAAGAACTGTTGAAGGAAATACTTCTAAAGTCATTTCCTCACGAATAATTGCACTCCCAACTTTGAAATTGATAATGAAGCAGATAAGCTTTTATACCTTTAGTAAAATATTTTTCTCGTATTGATCATCGTTTTGATAAGTTTGTATTTAAATGTTCCTTCAGATTAGCAATGTAAATTTATATACAAGCTTGAGTTTTCAGGATTTAATTCCGAGCGTACTCTGTTAAAACAGTGTTGAGTTTGAATTAATTTCTAACCATAAAGTAATGCATCACTTGGACATAAATTATTACGTCAATCAAGTGCACATTATTTCAGTTATAATGTTGAGAGAAATGTATTTGGTTGGAACTCACCGAAGAGGATGAGCTTGATCATGACTGAAGTGAGAGAAGAAGAGGAGGCTGTTGTGTGCTGAGTAAGGGTGTCCGGTGCTGTGATGCAGTCATCGGATGCCCACGTCTTATATAGACAAATGCAAGGAAGGAAAGAGACTGTGTCATGACCTGCAGTTGTCATGGTGACGCTCGGTGGCCGCTCTCGTTTGGACCAGGGGGTCGGGAGGGCACAGATGGACGAGCTCAAGGCTGCCACCAGCCGAGCAAACTTGCCAAAGGTCGTTGAGGGAAAATACGCTTGAAGATGGCATGCTTCTTGGATAGTGGAGGCTAACTCGCAGCTAGCAGCTCGGTTTGCTCGCCAATGGAGAGTATGTTCGGAAAAATAATACTGCAGCTTTTAGTTCGGCTGGTAATGCGGTATTGAATCATACTTCGGCTAGGGAAAGCCGAGTGAAAAGATACATGACATACGTCAGTGATATGCTTTAATTTTGGCGATGGAGCCGCTGTAGAAGACTACATTCACTTTGAGAGCCACGCCCAAGTTAACCTGATAATTTTCCTGCATAATGTTACATCATTACATGAAGACACGCACATCTCTACCGGTGCCTTAATTATTACGAGGCTTGGATATTTTACATCAACATGTTAAATTTATCTATAAAAAAATTTCTGAATTATAATTTCGGTAGTAATTGAATTATATATATCGTGGACGTGGAGCCGCCTAACTCTCGTGAGCCGCTTGCAACTCGCGAGCTACGCGAAGAATACCTTGAACACGTGTTTTATGTAGCAGATAGTACTCTTTCAGAACGAGTAACGTTTGAATACTCAATATTTGCTCTATCTGTAAAAAAATAAAGCTTGTTCAAGATTTGCACACTGTCAATGTCATGGTGTTCTGGAGGCTTGGGAAAAGTTTGAGACCTCAAAATGAAATGGAGCTTTTGTAGCTGACTGCTATAGGCGTTGGGCGATTGGTCTAACTAAAGGAATAAAGTGGAGTTCGGTATCATTCTGGGTATAACTCAATACGTTTCGGTAGAGCAGCAGAAATGTTTGGTAATCGATGAATATCGCGCTGATTTAATTTCACATTTGCAGAGTTTTGTGTATATATGATATACTGTTTTCAATTTTGGTGAAAACTAAGGCAACAAAATTCGTATTTTACCCTTAGTAATATATTTTTTTCTTCAAAATTATTTGTTAGCCATTTATTAAGCCTCTGCTCTGTTTGGAAGCCCCAAAAGAATTCTTTTTGAATCAAATTGGTTTACTTTCTCTCAGACATTCAATTTATAAAAATATAAGCATTCTTCAAAACGATTCAGTGAGAGAACAAATCTTCAAACACAAATTTCTAAAAGTCGCCCATGAGAAGTTCTCACAGTAGAGTGCCTTGTTTCTTCCTCTCATTTGAGCCACACGCAGATTACGAGAGCAGAAATGACCCGTCACTGAGAGCATTGAACGAACGAAGCTTTTAGGTACGTCCTTGCTCTTCTTCCTTGAGAACAAGAGAATGAATTGAGGGTACAATAGCAACTTGACCGGTAGTTTTTCTCGTGTGTTCAATTTATTGTAGCATAATTACTCTTCCCAGCTTTGGTGTAGCAAAAAATTGAGCTCAATCAATTCACTTACACAGACGCTTACTGTTTGGCCACTGGCAAAGTTCAGTAACAAGCAGGAAGCTTCGTACTCACTATCGTCCTCATGCTGAAATGCGGGTGTTATTTTTCACTAGTAATGCTGTCGGATCGTATGTGGAGCGTTTATGAGAGAGTCCAATCAGTAATAACTGGGTTAACATGCGTGATAAGTGGCCATGGCGTACGGAGAACGGGCAGAGAATGCTTTCGGCCGAGACACTGCATGGTCTGCAGTCTTCAATAGAGACATGTGGAGACAACAACAACAAGGAGCTCTCGATTCCTACGGTGAGCATGCTTTATTTTGCGTTTCAAACATGCATCCCTCATTACGAGCATAGATGTATGTTAAATTTCTCCTCGAGGAGATACTGAATTATAAACATCCAGAGTATCAGTAACTTGAACAGAAATTTAAAAAAAAGCTCAATCGTACCACACATACTGCTACTATAGTGGGCTTCTGATAAACAAGTGACTTTATAACCTCAGTTAACCAGTGATAGTCTTGTAAAAGAAATGTTTTAAAGAAAAGGTTTTTACATTATATTTACACGTATGTAGTGTAATTTGTGAGAACAAACGTATGTTTCTCTAATGTCGAATGTAAGTCTGTACTCAAAACCGCTAGTAATGTTAATTTCAAAGTGAAAATGTACTTATGTCCAAACACAAATTCCAAGGTTTACCATTTTTATCAAATTCCCCCACTACTCGTTTAATCTCTCACTATAACTCATTCACCTACCCCTCTTCACAAAACGCCTGTTGCGCGCCTGCTGCGCATTAAACGTGCAATAAGGGCCTCGGGGTAAAAAAGCCAGAGAATAAATCATCGGTGACTCCTGCATGATCTTCTATATTTGGACCTCCTTTGAACTATCAAAACACGGGCAGTCGGCAACCCACCGCGAAGACTGCACTCGATCTCGTCGTGAGGAGCGCATGCTCGCGGCCTTCAGTGTGATGCTGCAAGATGTATCGTGTTGGCTGATCTGTTCTCCGATAACAATACTCAAGTGATTCGCTGCCCACATTTTGCACAACAATCCAAAGCAAAGACTTCCAAGGCTGGCTCATTTGCGAAAGAATTAGGCCGAGCAGGAGAGATCCACGAACGTAATTTGTCAGAGTCGCACTGTGTCACACTTTTCGAGTTTAAAAATTCTTTTTCATGTACATTTGCTTTCAACCGTTTATGGTCATCCTTCTTTTTTCTTTGTCTCTCTTACTTCAATATTAATCCTGATAAAAGCATGGGTGAATTTTTCTCTTTAGCCCCTTCATTCTTTTATTTGGACAATAAAAACTAAGCATAGTCACGGTCTCATTTTTCCTTCTGGCTCCCTGTCACTCGTATGATATCGTGAAATGGAACACACGTTCACTCTTCCTCCGAGACCCTCCTTTGTAATGCGAATAAGATGAACACTCTGGCACAACAGGTCTCCTCTCACCAGGTCAGGAGCAAAGCTTAAGTGCCGAACAAACCGTCAATCAGCAGATATTCCGAGTTACGTCGCGGTCTTCCTGAGCTCTTTAGTCAATGAGAGCAAATTGCAAACAACGATAAGCTTCGACCTGAGTTTGAAACTACAATAGCTTTCCGTCTTTCTCCCTGCTAAGAAAATTTAATCGTCAAGGTCGATGGTGCAAAAAATATATCACCAATGTAGTGGATAATTAAATGAGCGGATAACGACGTACGTAAGAAATATTTGGTTTGAATGCAAAGTGTTTCATTTTTGCTAAATGGCTTGCATATTTAATAAATTTGAAGAAATGAGGATGAATTCGAACTAGGTAGCGGTTATCTCTTCAATGGTCATTGATTATCAATTACCAACCAATCAACTATATTTTCCACATATTCTCATCTCACATCTCAGAGTTTGAAAAACTAAAATGACGCAGAGTGCTAACTCTCGAGTGGCCGAACTTGGATGCGTAGAATCACTGAAGAAAGTTGAGGAAACCGGAGATGTTAATTCTAGAAATTAAGGAAAATCTTACCAACGTCGTAATACTTTCAAAAGTATCCCAACTGCAAAAATAATTGAATGAACGATAGAAATGGCGAAAACAATACTGACTGAAAACAGAGGAAAGCGACCACGATCAGTAGAGCATAGATCCTAGTTTCCACTCAGTCGAAAAAGAGGAAAGATAGAAAGGCTGATATTCCGCATCAGGTTTTTGAAGTTAGTATTAGGCTTTTTTCCAGGTGACTCTACTTAGTTACAAAATAGTGAGTTAAGTATTCTAAGACAATAAACTGCACATTTAACATGTTGGCTACCCTGCTTGAGTTCCAATGACACGGAAACCAGAGTAGAACTACTTCATAATGACCTCATTTAGGTTAAATCAGTATGTGATTCTAGGATTAATCTAACCTACATGGTGACCCTATTTACTCTACAATAGTACAGGATTCAATCATTGTACTAATTTGAGTGATGATTCTACTTAGGTTATAATTTCTGGGTTAGGGATTTCAACATTACTTACACTTTCAAGGAGAGCGTTATAGTCTTTTACTGGAAAGGAAAGCAGCTGTAAATCATACATGTTATCTGTAAAAAAACAGTTAATTTGAATGAAATTTCAAATAGCTACAGTAATAAACAACAAAAATTAAAATGTGTCAAGTTTTGATTGTTTAAAACATGTTCAAAGATTGCGATTCCAAAATGCTAAGTGTTTCCATTACTTCGCCCACTCCTGTATGTCCACAGGAGACGTGGGCGCACCTTCAAGTCACTTGTATTTATTAGCTGTCTATAAACAATGTAAAAACAATAAGAATGATTTTTAATTAGCTCTCTGTAAACAATATAAAAACAAAAAGAATGATTTTCTTCTTGAAAGATTCAGTATTTACGTACGACGAGATCCATGTCAACAACATTTGAAGAATCGATTTATCCAACTGTTATCCTTTTTCTAACGAATGGAAATAACAATTCAAAAGGTTACAAAAATACGGCTATAATTCATTTTTGAAGCATTTCTGGCATTATCAATTTTCCCTACCAACACTACCTTCCTCAGCCACCCGCAATTTTCTTTTGGTTTGCATTTTCCAGCCAGTGCCCCTGTACCGCAGCTACCAATGAATATGATTGAAATTATTACACAAAGCGACATCAAAAACTCAAACGTGTGGAAATAATTTCGTCACCCTCGCAATTTTCCAAATTTGACGAATGAATTTTTCTTTTAGAGTATTAGCAGCTGTGTGAAGGTCAGATTAGAGTGTTCGGTCATACTTATTTACAAAGGCAGCGCGGCCACATGGCATCAGTACAATAGGATCACCGTGATGGCTTCCTTTCTACAGACGTCTCGATGATGCCCGACTTTACGAAGAGTTCACGCGTGAGAGCCAGGCAGGCCGACGTAGATTTGCCAGCGTTGGTCAAGGCTATAGTTTTGGTGGGCCAACGAGGCCCAAGAGCAACTGCAGCAGAGTATAACAAATGACTATCGTGACGCGTGGGTGAGTCGAGGTGCGATGGAATCCAAGAATTTCTCCCACCAATGAGGCTTAAACCCCAACAGTTCTTGTTCTCAGATACCATGTATAAGAAGTAGCTTAATTTCCCCTGGCATATTTAAGGTGTTCCGTGCATGACCAATGAAAATGTATTCTCCTCTGTTTGCGTGGCAGCATTAGTGAAGTTTTTTCTTGGGAATGGAAGAGAACTTTCTGCTTCAAATGCAGTTCTGTTTCCTCTTTAAACCTTTAGCTGCGGGTCCAACAAATGATTTGACCCGCTCACTTCAGTAGCGTTCCTAGTATTTTCTGAGAAATGAACCGAGCCTGGATCGTCTTGCTAACACGTACCCCTCAAATTATAATATTTGTTCTTGCCCTGCTACTATACTCTCGATGTCGGAGAGCAGAAGATGGCTCAGAACATCAGAATGGCTCAGAACTAGAGCCCTAACTAAGCCAAGCCACTAGCTTGAGGTTGATAAACAATGAGTAAACCATATTACTCATATCCATCCTTTCAAAAATAAAAATCTATCCTATCAAAATGAATTAATGCTATTCTGAACGTTTGCAAGACGACCTTTCGTAGACCGTTGGAAGTTCACTCCAACTCAGAGTATTCTATGTACTGATTTATTTTTATTTACTTGGCAGTTCTCAAACGCTAACTTTTTTGTGAATAACTTCTTTGGTATTCAATTTAAATTTCACTATTGTCGACGGATCATCATAATAACTCAGAATTTTAGCTTTTAGCTTTCTCTGCTTTTGGAATACAATTGAACTAGTTCACGATTTTTGTTCTTTTTTGAATGATCCTTCTTATTTTTCAAGAGAACAGTTTTTATTCACCATTAATTACTGATCAAAAGCCGCTAATGCCACAGCACACAATGCAGTAGTGACAGTAAAAGTTACTTACCAATTCTGTGTATTTATACCAGTATAAGATTTTCATACAACACGCAACGGTTACTAAAAACATAATCTACTGATGCAGCACTAAACCCATGCAATTGCATACATCATGTCAGTCCCCAATTCAGCAACCATCTACGTTTACATGTGCTTAGAATGTCAGAGGCGCAAGTATGTGGTGTGTACAGCTGACAAATAGCAAGGATCACAAGATAGCTAATCGTTGCACGTATGAGTTGAATTTAGATTCACCAAGCTTATACAGTGACATCATTCTTGCACGTGTAATGTGTAAGATTAATGCTCGTTTTGGCAGCAAATAATTAGTTGCGCGTTTCGGTAGAAAAATATTCTCAAAAAATCATTGACATTCTATGAACATAAACACTATACCTAACATAGCCCTAGTCCGTAAAACACTTTGACTTTCATCAACATATTTTCGTATGCTCAGATAGAAGCCTTAGAAATTCATTATTGAATTTCTTAAATATATTTCAATACAATTTTGATATTTTAAAGTTAAGTTTACTTCGTTTTCACAGATGCTTATAAAGATTTTGTCGTTTAAAATATTCAGTTATTAACTTGATCAATACCTTTGTATAAGTTTTTTATTATAAGAAACACTGCAATTGCCTACTAAACAGTCACCATAAAACTTGACAAGCATTGTTTTGAAAATAACATCCACCAATAAAATTTCAGCCAACAAAGCATGCTCGATCAGCACAGTTGCATGCGTACATCAGACACCTTCCTTTGGAAAGCGAGCAGCAATTCCTCTTCATGGTAAAATTGTATTCAGTTGTGGCAAGGTCGAGAGCTCGGTTTAATTGACCAGAAGAGACGAGTTATGATGAGCGGCAGCTCGCTTGCCATTTTTATTCACCGCCGAGGCAAATCTCATTTAGAGAACGGCCAGCCTAGCTAGCTTTCCTTGACCCTTTTTCATTTGCTCATAGTCCAATTACGCAAGAAAGAGCAGCGTCACGTAAGGAGACTCCAACGCTGCGCAGCAAGTGATCTTCTTCACGAAGACTGCCGATGATCAAATGCTCATCACAAGCGCATTGGATCGACAGGAATACTTTCGCACGACCAACCGCACGGCAGCTTCGTGGGAGAAGGAAGTGGGATCAAGTGAGATGCTTAGATTATTCGAAAGAGAGTGAAACTCTTAAGTATAGGAACCAAAAACTCTTGCATCGCATCTCCACAATAGGAAAAATCGAATAGTAATACTAAGCAATATGTTGCGGAAACATTCTTGAAACTTTATGTTGCCATCTCATGTTCGAAAGTTAAATTTAAACTTATGCAACATCGTTGCCCTAAAAACATTTTCGTTTGAAAAATTGTGCTTCATTTGTTCGTTGACGTTTTTCCGCCGCTCAAACCTTGTTTATAGAAAACACAAGGATCAAAAAGAGCTATGTGGCTAGGGCTACAAACGGTAACATTACCAAGACAACCAATACGTTGACCTTTGAACGTAAAAGAATGCAAATGTTGAAATCGACCGAGAGATTCATTTATAAAAGAAATGTTTTGAAGGCACATGTTTCGAAATGTAGAGGCAACAACGCTATCAGAACTCATTTGTCTGCAATGAATCTCACGCTCCAAGGGAAATCGAAGATGAAAAGCTAATACGATCTTTAATTTGATCAGCTATGTGTTTCTTACGCACATGGGTGAACACCAACATCTCAGTAACGTTGACCTTGTGGCCTCAAGTCGAAACAATTAGCTCAGAACAATCCTAGTATAATGATCCACTGACATCAATCACCAATAATAAATCAATTCATGTTCGCATACTCAAGTGGTTCTCATGTCTTTAAACAGTTTCCCTCTATTTTACTAACAGTAAATCTTTGCATTTAACTCAGTAGGAGATGACGTAAGCGTTCTGTTGCCTGTGGCAAAAGTAGTTGTGTCGCTCTTGCAACTAAGATAGCTCATTGGAAACTTGACGCTATGAATTTCGATAATTCTTCATTTCTATTTCATATTTTTTGATAAATGTAATTAGTGGCTACATTTAACTGAGAGCTTCATAATGCACACGGATAATTGGTCTCAATTCCGAGGAGTTGTACGTCAAGTAGTAGTTGCTTTCAATGAGTTATATATGAGTTATTAGATGAATTATAGTTTTTGCAAGCACTCACAATAAATTTTAGCTGTCGCAATGAAAAGATATTCAGCTATAGAAACTAGAAGGAATAAAATCACACAAAGCAATAGAGATGCAATTCAAGTAATACCTAGTGCAAAACGAAAGGAACAACGTTCATCCAGTGCACTGGTTGGCATTGTAATCAGTATTTAGGTTGCCTGATTGATTGTGCCACAGAGACATGATGGGATCCTACCCGCTGAGAAAGAATGAGTACTTATCAGGAATTACGGTAGACATCACCGGTCATTTCGAAAGGAGCCTGAATATGAGTGTCAGCGGTTGTCTGCAATTGTGATCATTTGCTATAGTATATTATTAGATTATTTGAACAATTTCTGGACTTTTAACCATTCTCGGCGTGCATCAATCATTTAAGGCAAGTAATTTTACTGCATTTTGAGATTGATTATCGTCCCAATACCAACACACCGATTCTGCGATGGTTATCTACCTCACTGGTTTGAAGTCATTGATCATGTCAATGTCACCTGAAGGATCTCACGCGACTAACGCTCCATCTAAATAACAAATATGATGCAATGTTTCTGTACGAAAATAATGTTTTAACGTAAATTTTCAATTTAATTATTAGAGGGAACGGATTTTTGCACAATTCAAAAAATGAGCCGCAATGATCGAAGTGTTGTAAGCAAATCAACAATTTTTTTATTCAAGACGTATCATAATTCCATCTGAGAATGATCATCCTACGGGAAGCCGAATCATATTTCAAAATCTTATGTTTACTAGTACATCTAAATATTCTTACAGCCCAGGACCAAGCAGTGCATGCAAATACGCTTCTGAAGTCGCTTACGACGTACGGATGACATTGCTTGAAACTCTTGTCTCTACCTTCATTTGAGAGACAGTCATTTCAATTTTCCAATTCAAAATTAGAGGAAATCAATGACTACCTCGTACTTTACGTATGCTGATACCTAAAACAATTTTTTAAATTATGATCTATAGTTGCATTTACTTCTGCTGTAATAATTGGTTTCTAAGTTGCATGTACACACATGTAATGTGTGGTTAAACATTATTTCAAACAGTATGAACAATGGGCCGGAGCACGTTAAAGAAGCTCGGAAAATCCTCCCATCAGTTGTTTAGCTGTATAGGTGACTTGAACCTACGAACTATGACAAAGACTCTTTAAAAATGGGAGCTCAGTCATTTTTCAGGATGAAACGGGATGAGTTAAATGCGAAATATTTTCTTGTTATAGCACACATGTCTAAAATGGGCAGTGTAGTACCGAGAGAGCTATGATACATTTCTAATGTTTGCAGTACAACACCGAGAGAGCAATAACACGTGTCTAAAATGTGCAGTGCAGTACAGGGGCTGGCGATTAAGCCTCTTTTCCTTTAGTTTGAACTTCTTACACTCTATAAAATCAAGTAGCATTTTAGAAACATTATTATACATTTTTTACTATTGTACAGTTACAAACAAGAGGATAAATATTCAACCCCACTCCACTGTATTTTATTGTTGTTGTGTTGAGACTTTGGCTCAGCATTGCCTCAACGTCAGAAATATTCACATAGTACTGTAAATGAACCCAACAACTCTTCTAGAATGGCTAAGTGAGATAAAACGGTATCATCGAACATGCTTTCAATTTTAACAATTGGGAATTATACACAGAGAACAAAAAAACTCATTAATGCTCAGTTCGCATGTCTGCAGAGAACAGCCTCATCAATAGGTTGGCGCCACTTAAAAGTAATTTGTAAATATATAAGATTCAATGTTTGTTTGCGTCATAAACCTGAGTCCAATCATCAAATAACTACGGTGCTTGCATGTTCAACGCGCTCAGTAGAATATGATTTCTAATTCAACTCAGCCGCAATAAAGTAACAAATGATGATCCAGCAATTACTCGCTGGCTCCAGAAGGTGAGAGCGATGACTGGCTCTACTCGATAATCTGCCTCTCAGCTCCGGTTGTGCTGCAGTCATGGCCTAGAGTAGGATTTTTGAACGATTTACGCTGCCGTGGTTGTATAGACGACAGCCAAAGTTTTCTACGACTTGACTACGCGGAATGTGTTTTTTCTGGCTATAATCTTCAAGGCTGAGCTATTTCCAGTTACAATTTCAGCATCGAGCATGTGACAACTTTGTAGGGCTGATGAGGTGTGACGATTCTTAGCGACAATTACTTGCAGATGTGGGTGGGGCTTGAGCATAGCAGTGTGTGTGTCATCAATGCCTCCAACAGATGATATTCATAAAACCTTCCCCTTTCCATTTGTTATAGTAGCTTTTGATCGGTGTTTGTGAAATAATGTTGAACTTTGTACCTACGATAAAATTTATTCGTCGCGATAATTGTATGGTGTTTAAAACATCAACCTCTCCTGATGTACGTGAACGCATTCTCGCAAAACATTTCACGTTCTATATTGGTACATGGGTCACGAAATAAACTTATGCTCCTCTAGTGGAGCTGGGTTATTGTGCAATACTATTCCCAACATCAGTTACCTAACACATATAAATCTACCGCAGCCATGTGAAGCACAACAATAATACCAGGCAAATAACCTTTCAGGAGTCCAATTTTCGCCTGCATTTGAGCCGACGTTCGCTCGTCTGCAAGCAGCTTCTATTCAATTTATGAAGCGCCCTCGAGCGATGACGTCACACTCGAATCACAATCCTCACTCCACTCGAACCGTCGGGACGAATTGGCGTTTATTACGGCCCTCCAAAGACAGGCTAGGTACTCTTTTCGGCTGCCCTAGCGTAGGTTAGGTTTTCGACTGGCAGTCACATCGTCGAAAGGTTCCATCCATCAGCCCTGAACTTTGCTTTATTGACGAGGTAGCATGGGCTGTGAAGGCAGCTTATGCTACCGAACAAAGACTACTAAAAGATGCTAACTTTATGACTTCCTTGCGAGTACACAAGACTTCGCAACTTACAGGAGCAGAGCCTCTACGTGTGGTTCAACATAGCCAACGCCACTTACAGAAAGAAAATCTACAATAGATCATTCAATAAACTGATGTTCTTTTTCATAAAAAATATGGTTCATTTAGAGGCCTACAATTTAATTCCATCGAAATATGTTCCATGGTTTTTTCAGTCAGACTTACGATTTGAATGGGTATTTGCCAGCCAAGCATGCACGCTGCATTAGTTCGAGGCACTCTTGTTGAAATTTGTTTTAATCCCGAAGTATAGGGTTACAAAAGTAAATGTACTCGCCCCTTGCGATCGGCAAGAATATTGATCAAAATGATCCAGGAAACTTTTGCATAACATAGCAGTGTGTGCTGTTGAAATACATTTCTGAATTTCATTATGATAACCTATAGAAATAAAATTTTCACCCGTGGACTAAGCTTATTGAGAACTCTGAACGTTTCCATAGAATATTCTTCAAAATAAACTTGAATTTGAAAACACGATTGTGTTCTCAGAGCATTGCGTAAAAACAATTTTTGTACTATCACAGTTGTGTCCAATATTCAACTTATCTTTTGAAGATAAAATGAACGCGCAATTGAATTATTTTGTGCCGCTCGAAAAGAGCAGGAATGTGTAATTATCGCATCGAATTCACGCAAATCTTGCTAAAAATATTAACCTTTGCGTCTTAAATGGGGAAAGTCGCATAGCGCCCGTTATTTATCAATATTATAAATGAATAAAATAACAAAATTTCACGTATTTACTAAGTTTTTAACCCCAGTGACATGTACTCTATTCATGTATATTTAAAATGTACACGTACATTTACAAAATTCGATACGAGTCAGCCTTTTACCTGAAATTTAGCGGCCCTTATAACTCGTCGGCTTGAGGCCTTGCTTGTTACGAAAAATAGTGACCTCATTTCTTTTGAAATTACCACATACTGATCTAACCTACCATGAATTTATTGTTTAAAACTATTTATAACGCGACATTCTCAGAGAAATCCGTCAAAAACGAGCTACAGGCGACAGTGTTTTCTTTCAGTGAGTGTTCATTTTTTTGGTGGATTTCCATGAAAATGATGTGGAGGATGACCCGTAAAGGTTGGTGTACCGGAAACAGAAGTAGATCAGTTATACTTTCTGCATAATAATCAGTCAAAATTAACATCGGATGTCAAGAAACGTGACAAGTCTTAACGACCAGTGAGATGTTCACTGTGGGAGTGGAAACTCCAACTGAAATAAGCATGAAATATTTCACATTGAGAAGAGCAGACACCGAAGAGCATACTCGAAACTCAATTGATAATGCAAACTGTTGGAAATCAACGATAAAACGCCAAGCAAACGGAGGCAAGTTCTCGTATCTGCAGCGATGCGCCAGTTGCCAAATTTCATTCGGAAAGCTGTTGTTGGAAGCGCTACGAGGGAATATTTTCGGCCCAGGACAGATTCTCAGTTGAGACAGTAACCATTATTTCACCGTCAGACTCTAGGAATTTTTCAATTTGGTTTTGGGAAATTATACTTATGACTATAAGTGATGATGAAAATGAAAATTTTTATAAGTGATTTTAATAATTCGCTATTTTCTTAGAGTTACGAACTCTTGATGTTAAAAAGATGACAAAAGCTCATTAAAAAATATCTTGCGAAACATTCTGAACAGTTTCAAATTCAGTTGAACGTCATTTAAACTTTCCTCAAGTTACACATCCCTATCATTATTCTTTCACTTTCACTTCATTTCACAATCAGTCGAATTAATCCATTCTTATTTCTTGTAATTTAGCATCAAGTTCATTAAGCAAATGGAGCATGCACTTCGATTTTATTTTCTACGTATTTAAATCATCTTTCTAATTTCTAATCCATGGAATCCATTCTCTCTAATCCATGCAATCTAGGATTTTTCTCACGAAACGACCCATTATTATTCTCTTTCTGACTCTAGCCTGAACCCGGTGTGGTGGTCGTGCGTCAGTCAGCTAGAAGTTCAGGGGCCGGAAGTGCGGCGGATCATAAGCTCCAGTTCAACCTCACACCCGGGCAGGTCTTTAAAAATACATAAAAGAGGGCAAGAGCAGAGCGGGGAGCCGAAAGGTGAAGGTTGCAGTTGAAGCTCTTTTAATAATAACTTATTAAGGATCTTAACGAGCAGTCGTAGAGGCTGGCAGCACCACGCGTGCTCCCCGGTCACGGTGTTTACGCGCACAGCGTGCGGAGGGAGTGACGTTGAGAGAGACTTGAGACTCGCCGTAATTTTGAAGGGAATGTCTGCCGTGCCAAAGAGGAGACACGGTCATTCAGGCTCTCTATTGACTGTGATCCAGCGCCTTGTAATTATGCAATCTCGCAAAAAATGCCATGATTAATGGCTGTGATTTTTTGGCAGTGAAAATTTATTTCCTTTTAATGACCTGCTTTTTGCTCCCGAGAGCAGGACTGCGCTGGCGTCGATAAGCTCTTTCTCCCTCGCCACGTTCTTGGAACACTTCACGAAAATCCTGTCGCCATTTATTTTACGACTCGATGGCGCTAAAAACGTCCTTGGGTGATTTATGGCCTCGTTGAGGAGGTTTATAGCGGATTGCCTCCCACAAAATTCTGCCGCACAATAGTTTTGAGGTCACAAAGTTTTTACAGCTTATAATTTGAGCATGATAGGTTGTTTGCTGTGACTTATTTAACGCTAATCAAATTTCACTTATTCCGGATTATATACTCAATGATAATTGACTTCACGTATTCATATAATTAATGCAGACATTTGCGATGAAATTATACTCTAAGTAGACTTGAAATTTGGTAGAGTGATGACGCATGTTTCATAAAGCGTGAGGGTGAATCAACTAAGGGATTTTAATAAAACTAAGGGATTTTAAAAGTAGTTTTATTTATGCACAAAGTTTCATGACTGGTGAATAAATGAGTTTTCTTGAGTCATTTTTTGAAAACTAACTAAATTATTCATACACAGTACTTTGCGTACCTGATTCTCTGTTTAAGATCATCCCGTAGCAATGCAACTTCCGTTAAACGGAGGAATGGAAAAACATGTAAATTCTTTAAAAATATTATGTATGAAAGTATGATTTGAATGGATCCACCTTCCTCGTGAAGATAAAGAGCACTAGGTCATCTGCGAAGCACGTGCTGTATAGATTTCTCCTTTATAAAATCATTTTTTGTAAAAGGACGATATTGGATACTCGAACCATTTCACAAGCGAAATTTTTAAGCACTTTACCACTGGAGGTAGAAACAGCCTCCAATCAGGTTTTAAAAAACTTGCTTCTAAGAGACGCTAGGAGTAGATAATGAATTCGACCTCTGTTCTGTAGCATTTGCTGTTGTGCCGTAATGACACATGATGATATCATAGCATCAAGCGTGAGGTGACCAAGAGGAGATTCGTAACTTTGAAACACTCCTATAATACAGCTTTAAACTCGCGAATCAGAGTATAAGTTTGTTGGTTCAATGATTCTCTTTAAACAAATAATATCACAACGAAAAGATAAAGCTACAATTGTTCAGATCGCGGTTTTTCGCTGGGTTCGCTGTTTTTCACGATGACTTTACACTCTTAAATTTAGTTCAACGAGGGTTTAATTTTACCTCCTCCCCTCATCTTCTCTCCCCTCGTGGATGCCAATTCTGTGAAAAAACAATAACAGTTCTGATGCACTTCAGATATGAACTAGAATTAGGGAGGTCAGGGAAACGTGACGGCATGTCGAATCAAATGATCATTTTGAACTATAAAGAAGTATCAATGACTGTCTCTCTCCTTGTTATTCGTGAGGTCCGCCTGTGGTTTGATTGATGTGTAGAGCCCGCTGCTGAATATTAAGCTCGTGCAACAACCGTTTTTGACTCCAGAATAACTTTTAAAATGATAGAATTTGGAGATGGTCACATGTCGTACTGAGAATTTATCAAATAAGTAACACTTCATTCGAGAAAGCATTAGTGAGTGCATCCCAGTTTAACTTTTTCGGAGCCTGCATGCTTGTTTTTCGTCGCCTAAGCGATTTAATCGCTTAAATCGCCTTGGCGGCGAAGAACATGCATGCAGGCGGCGAAAAAGTTAGACTGGGATGGTAGTGCCTAACTTCTATACAGAGAAAGCTGCAAAAAATCATCCATCAATATTTTGCACTTTCAAGATTACTTCTGTGAAGTGTTACTAAAAAAAATGGATTTCAATTCTTCTGATTTCAACAAAGCTTTGACAGGTTATTCCTACAAGCTATGTAAAATGTGTTCTTAGGTAAACGTGATTTAGGTCAAAGTCTGCGAAATATTGTATGTCGTTAGACTTAATAGCATTCTAAAATTATTCCATTAAAAAACAATTAACCTTGACAAAATTTAAACCCTCTTCATTGAAACCCCAAAAGAACGGTGATTGCTTTCACGTTGGCGCAATCTACAGACTACCTTCTGGGAATCGGAAGGCCGTCATCAACGCATTAACTTAAATTAGCCCAGTTCCTTATCAAACCTCTTTGTAAATTGGTAAAATTTTGGGAGACTTCAATTTCAACTGGTTGATAAAGGAAAATTAAGAGACAACAGTTGACTTCATAACTTTACTGCAATTGAAATATATTCTCTAATCAATTAATAACTAACTAAAATTTCCGTGACTCAGCACCACTGATTCATAACATATTCATATTACACGCAGTTTATATTTTGCTGGAATCTAGGCTTCGGATGCATCAGATAATATCTCGACATTTCTAATTAAAAAAAATTTTCATAAGCTAAGCTCATACTCAATCGAGACCTCCTCGTGCCACGTCGTACATTGACCAACCCTCAATAATCTGCACGAAACGCTCAAAAAAGCGGTCTAACCACACTGGAAATGAAATAGACCTCCAAAAAATATCGCTCATCTAATAAATATTTTAAATTACACACATGACAGGTACCATCTTCTCAAAATTCGTACAGTCACGTCAAAGGACGAGCAAAAGCTCTGGATAACAACAGAAATTCATTAGAAAATGAAAAAAAACAGCTTTCTCTATGTTAGACCGGGAAGGAAAAATTTCATTTGAGGTGTATCGAAGATTCAAAAGCAATGTTACCAGCCATAACAGAACTTCAGAAAATGCTACTTTTCACAGAAAAATGTACTCAGTTTAGAAATTATGCAAAAAGATGTAGGGTCTCTGATATTCTGTTCACATACCGAAAAATAATCATCAAAACACTATAGAAGCAATACTGTGTGAGTCTGTATTCAATCACGAAACCTAAGAAATCGCACACATTCATTGGATATTTTGTTAATGAAAACGGGGAAAACACTGAGGTGAAAATAATTAAATAAGTAACTTTATTACGCCCCCTTGCTTTCATCCTGCTACTTTTTTGCCCAATGCTAATTTTTTTATCCTGCTTCAGTAAACGCTTCAAAGGTTTCAGACTGCATCAAAGTACGAAAATCAAATTATGAGGAAAATTTTTTTTATCAAATTTCTCAAATATGTAGCTTCACTAATTTTACATACTCTTGCTTATATTAAAAAAAATGTTTTTTCTTTTTGAATTTCTCCTTATTCATTGGAATGTGCTACAGTAACTTCCATCTTTAGGATCAATGAAAAACTAACGACAAAAACCATAGAACAATTTCTATACCGACGATCTTTGGTAAGATTTTTGAAAAATTAATATGTAATGAAGTACATTCATATTCAGAGCATAATTTATTTCTCTACAACAAGCAATTTAGCTTTCGATCCCATAAAAAACAATAACTTGAGTCATTCTAATTCATGTGCTACAATGTTCTATTCAGATTTTAATGAGGGAGACCTAGTACTTCCATTTCCTTAACTTTAAAAAAACATTTTCTATCCATATCTTTGCCCACTTTAATCTAAGCCATTCTATCATGCCACGGCATTTGAGGTTTTCCTGACGGATAGTTCAAATCCTTCTCAAATCGTATACAATATGCAGTAATTAGGAATTCCACTTCAGAGAGGCAAGACACAACGCATCGAGATCCTCAAGGGGTCTCTTCTTGGGTCTCTCCTGCTTCTGCTTCGTAATTTTATAATCAATATCATGAAATCCACATCTTCTTTCAAATTTCTACTTATTTTGCAGATGACGACACCTTATCGTTGAGTTTCTCCCTCGAAAACAAAGAAAACATCGTATCACATAAATAACCAATTAAAAAGTGTTTCACTCCGTATTGTAGCAATTCATGGCTGTATAGAAATCAGCAAGATCATGTTTACACTTTTCCGCAGAAGGAAAAATACCACTTCTTAGCTCTGCGATTAGCGGGGAACAAATTCGTGAGACTGACGGCTGCATTTTTCTGGGAATATTACCGAACAAAAATGTGACATTCATAAATGAAATTCATCACATGCGCTTAAAGCTATAAAAATTCCTCGCAATTTTGCAATCAGTGAATCACATCATACCAAAAGAAGCACTAAAAATCCATTGCAGCGCGTAGATTCGTCCGTATGTTACGGCATTGAAAAGTGGAATTATAGAAAAAATAGAACTGACAGACTATTCATATTACAAAGAAATATACTTCTTATGATTTTTTTCTGAGACATTTCATGAACAAAATAATCCAACTTGACGAAAATTCGGATTTTCTATTACAAATTTACGCCAAAACTTTCTACCATGACCACTTACGAGGAATAGAAATAAGTTCATTGTGGTTCATTACCCAAAGGTCAGTCCTCAAAATTGTTTTCATCTCGCCACCACCAAATTCTGGAATTCTGTACCTAGCAACATTTCCTATGCTCCATTAATTTAGCTTTCTAAAGTAGGCCTGAATTTCCCATGGCTACAAGTTGCAAGACTAATTAAAAATATGTAAAGATAAAATAAATAGAGGAAGCAAATAAAAGTTAATAAAAAATACTGTTTCTAACCCATATTTTTCCCCATGAATGATAGGCAGGATGTAACTCCTACCATAAAGCTACCATTGAAAAAGACAATCGTTGGAGGAAAGCGACGTTGACCAGAATATCGAACTGAGCATAACTTCAGCTTGAAATCAGTGCATTTATTTTACATGTCTAACTAGTTCTAGGCATCTCAAAAACATGCGTCGATTATGTTATTTGCTATGGTTTACTGCAGAATTTTATTCATTTCCCAGCAGGTTGCATAAAAAACTCGTAGCTTTTCTGGTCCACAAAGCCCACCTTGTCGACTGTTAGATATTGACTGTTAGATATTGACTTGTGTTGACTTGTGGCAATGTACATGCTTGTGGTAAATTAATATTTCGAGCTTTTCAGTTTCCATACTGGGGATAAAATAAGAGATCGACTTTATGGTTCTCGACTCCACCTAAGTTGTTCACCCTTCCTGAGTTAATTATACATCCTAGTGTGACACCATGATTCTAAAATTTGATTAGGAACAGGTCCATTTCATCTAATTTGATTTACTTTCACTATCGCGAAATTACAAAATGCATTTCGTTTGGCAATTTCGAAAAGATTTATACTACTCAGGAGCCGAGGCTATATACACAGTGCAAGAAAACCATCAACAAGAATGTTCTTTTGATGAGCATTTCTCAAATTTTAGAAAGACTCATTGTAATGAGTGCACAAGGGCTTAAGCGGAACACCACGTGCGGACAGTTTTAAAAAAGTGTATCAGAGAAGAACTGGGTCAAAGGTATTCATGCATGCAAGAGAATTGTTCACAATACATTTCTACAACTCGTAGCGTAAAATGCGAAGATAATAGAGAAAATAATGCTAGTCAAACAAAAGAATTGAGCCTGCAACCAGCGCTTTAGCTCTGTTACAGAGGGCGAGGATTCCCGCAGTGTTACGTCAAGCTCCTAAAATGCGCTGAAGACGTCATCAGTAATGTGCCCATGAAGACACCCAGAAAAGCCTGAACTGTTCGCTGTGAGCCATTAAATGTTCTCCAAGCTGCTGGCAACTTTTCACTTTCACTTTGTTTAGAGTTCCGAGTTCTCTGCAGGTGGTCTACACACTGACCCTGGGCCTTTAAATTGAATTTTTGAATTCCTTTCCCTCACCGAACAAATAAGAGAACGTGTTCTTTAGCCAGAACGGCCGAGAGATCAGCTGCCCACTCTCATTCTCGCGACAACACTCCACTTCAGCTCAATGAGAAGTGGCGGGCAATGTCGGTTTGAACCTTGACGGTATCTAAGGCGCTCCTCATGCTTCTTTTGAGTTCTGAGGTAAATAAAAGGTCATTAGCAGTTCTCTGAGACAATGAAGCGAGGTAAATCATCTTCTCTCACAGTAGACTTAGTGCATTTAAGTAACTTTTTCAGTGAAATTTTTAGACCAGAGGTTATTTCCAAACGATTAAACAGCGGTGTGTTTCTGAGCCCATGAGAATGTAAACAATGTCGTGAGCATAGTGAGCTTCTGTGAAGTGTGGGCCAAAATAATTAATAGACTGGGAATCCAATAGAGTATCACTTTGATGCCCTGCAGCTCACGAAACTAGTGACAGGCTATGAAAAACCTTCAGATGGAGTTACGGTTTTAATTGAGACGTATATACAAATTGACAATTGATATGCAAATACCTTTCTTGAGAATTGAGTGAAATTAAACATTGTGGGACTGTTGTGAAACGCAAAAACTAGAAATCCTTTGGTCAGTTGAACTGCATAAGGCATGTTAGGGAAATTTGGGTCGAAAGAAAACGAAATCTGTCACGACTGACATACCGTGCAATCAATCTCTACAACGGATGAGCTCAGGCTGAGAGCCATCTTCCGGCCACTTTTGCTATAGCCTTGTCAGTGCGGAAGAGCATTTAAGAGTTTTAAAGGAATTAGACTATTCAGTAGAGGTCATTTCGGAAAATATTCAAGTGAAGAAGATAACTTGATGAACTCTGATGACAGCTCTCCCTCTCGACATGGCATTAATTATCATCTTGGCCGATCTTAATCATGCGACGGACCCGATCGCTTCTTTGAAAAGATGCAAAAACGGCCCCGACCCAGTTACTGTTGCAACCTCGGCAGTGAGGGCATCTCTTCGGCTTTCATATTTTTCGCGCGCACGACGAAGTCATCGGAAGAGGCTGAGTGTGAGAGGCATGACACTTCTGACGCGTCCGGGGTGCAGTGGAGGAATGGAACGTCGGGAATGGAAGAAATTATTGGGAAGATCAAATTCTAATTTTTACCCCTCATGAAGTCTTTACGGGGAAAACGTACGTTGAAGTCTTTCACGAGTTCTTGTTCATCGTGTGACGTGTGCTCCTACCTTGAAAAATAAGCCAAAAGTTCCTTGTGTCATTTATTAAAAGAGGAAACAGCCAACAACGCAGTTGTTGAATTATATCTAACAGTAGCTGAAACGTCATACTTTTGTAAGTTGAATTCGATAATGTGATCTTGCAAATACACCTTTATTTATATAAATAAGCCACCAAATAGAGATTTCATGGACATCTGTATTTTTACTCAAAAAGGATGTCTACTGTAAGACTAACTGTTACTTAAAAATTAACCGAAGTTACCTCGTTCAAAAAATGATTTCTTTCTTGATGCTCATTGTTAGGTGAAAAAAGACGCTTCGGGAACCTTCTGCCAGCATGATTTGTCAATTTTATTTCTCCGGCCAGCCAGTACTGGACTCACGGCAATTTCAATTCAAGAATTTGGCATAGAGCTCGAAACTATGAAGAAGTTCACTCGCAATTTGATTTGATTTTTAATGAACCATTTTCCTTTATTCAAATAGTTCAGTTTGACTCAACTGTTATCGAAAAATCCGCCGGTAAGTCTATAACATCTTATTCAGGACTTAGCTTTTACACTCGTTATTGTGAGGAATAATTTCTTACAATGCTGCTTCAGTATTCATGTGACAGAATGCAAAAATAGGAAACGTGACTCCACCGTCGGAATCATCGACTTGTTTTTGTCCAGCGGCGTAGAACTTGGCACTCATGACATCACGGTGCTTGGCCTGCTGCCTCGTGCAATTACTATCAGTAACGCGACCACCTACTCCAGCAGAGAGTCCTTGACCCTCCAGACACCTAAACACTTAACACTCCGCAGGCGATAGGGCTTCTTGACACATTCCTTGAGAACCTGCCTCTTCAGTGCTGAAGTTTTGTGGTTGAAAGTGCCTGTCTTTTGAAATATCATCCGATTAAGGCAGGGAGTTCAGATACGTAAGACGTGTCTAGCAAGATAAGTGATAAGAATTGGATCGAGAATTTGTTTTCACCGATGAGGGTGAGTAAATGATGCATAGTCGCTAGAAGTCGCTGAACTTGTTCGGGCCCACAGGTAGCTATACTCAAATTTGACCATTGCACTAGACTTAAGAAACATTCTACCTCTGTATCACCTATTGTGCTCGTCATAGCCGTGTGTGTAGCGGACCTGACTCCGTGCGGGGAGACCCGGGTTCGAGTCTCGGCGCCGTTGGCGATTTTCTCTGTTGGGTATAGGAGCAAAATTCTAAGCACAATACCCCACTCGACCCAGGTGTCTGAAATGGGTACCGGTCTTCGACCGGGGGAAAGTGTCATGGCGTCCTGGTGTTAGTTATAAGGCATTTGAAAAACCAATGTAAAAGGTGATATGTATCATGCTTCAATTGGAAATAAAGCATCCGTAGATGCCGATGTTTGTTTGTTTGTTTGTTTGTTTGTTTGTTTGTGGTAAATGAATTGTTTAAATCGTTTAAATTTTTTAAATTGTTCATTTTCAGGTATGTAAATTTAATGCCTATATTCTATAAAACTTGCTCTGCACGACAAAAATGAATTACTGTATGGTTGTAAAAATGTTCTTTATTAACTTAGAACACGCAGAAAAAGATCATGTATGCGGAGCGTGTGTAATTATTCATTTCTTTACATAATTGGTTGTAAGTTGCTAGTGTTTAAGAACCCAGCACCAACTCCAAACTCCAACTCCCATCTGACAGAGCATACTTCTAAATTTCAATTTGGGTTGTACGTCTAACTCGCACACCTCACGTACGCACAGATATTCGGAATACTTCATTCAACAGCATACTGCCTGTTTATTTTGCATATCTCGTCCTAACTCACTGAATTAATTTTGGACGTATCTCGCAAGCTGTATTCGCGTGCGCTGTGAGATGTACACAGCACCTAGTGAGCACATAACTCGTGAGTCTTTTGTTGACGCACTCACTAAACTTAAACACTGGGTGTATTTGGCCAACAAATGAGGAAGTGCCTAGTATATTTGCTTCCGACGGCAACTTTTCAATTTATTTACTTTTCTTCGAGGAAACAAAGCGCAGCAAGCTCTCGTAAGCAGACGACAGATTTTTGTGTCTTAATTTGCTGAAGCTATTTGACAGGTTGCAAATGACGTCGTTTAGAGCTAGGCCAAGTCCCGTGTAGATTTCCGGCTTGAAAATCAATTTACATGCAGAACATTTTCTCACGTCTGGTCAAGAGTAGGAAATAAAATTCCCTTAGACCCATTATTGGATACTCGCCTAGTCATAAAATGTTAACATTCATTCAGAGCCTCTTTGATCGGGCCGTTGAGGGTTTTATTATTTATTCATGAACACCACGGTTCTCTTAACTGCTTCGATCAGCTTCTAAGATAGACACCTAATTTCTTGGTAGCTTGCCTCATTTTCTTGGAAAATTCTTTAGTGACCCTTTCAGATAATGAGAAACTGTGAGTCTATTGGCCTGGAAAATTACTATGCTTGAACATTAATTCATGTCATCTCCGGCAGGCAGCCGTCACGACTTCGAATGGAATTATCGTGAACAGGATCAAGAGACTGCAATTGCGGCCTGACTTTGTGAAATTCAAGCCTCTGTACACATGGCAGGAAAGCAGTTAGATCTATCTGTTTATTTTTCGCTGATCGAAGTTTACGACACCAGTTGTAACCAGTATAGAAATTTTGCGTTTACATCTTGGCAAGAGATACTTTTATGAACTGCACTAACGGATGATCGTGATGCGATGAAATCTAGACGGATACTCACCAAGCGCTCCATACGACACAAAGAGCAGCTGCCGGCAGAGCTCACAAATTAAACCAGAGAAAGGATCATGACATTTTTTATGAACTATTACGGATTTAATCATGTTGAATCAATGTGTTCGTTACTTTAGTTCTAATTTCAGCGTCAGCTGTGGTTTGGCTAGAATTATTTCAATCTAAGTCAAAGTTTAAAGGCGAAATTCACTGAAAAAGATGGTAGAATTTGAACACTATACTCAATTTTAATGTATTGGAATGATCAGAAACGAGGTCAAGGTGAGAAGGACCTTTACGAACTCTGGAATTCAATGATACCATGATCTCAAGCCATCCGCTTCAACGCCATTCAAGAAAAGATGCTAGAACTGTTTATTCGCAGATAGCATAACTGGATAATTTTTCATTGTCAAACTTTCCTGTAGAGAGGAACTAGGCTCCCGTTCTTAATAAGTATTGACATACCTAATTGAATTGATATTATGATGATTATCAAGTTATACTGAAAGTTCAGGGCTCACATGTTCGTGAAAGGAATCTCCAGTTCATTCTTTTCCAGTTCGGTGACCTAATTAACGCAAAAATGATCGCCGTAGTGAAGTTATTAGATATCTACATTAGTTATAACTTTGGATTGAGGCATAAAATTTAACAGTTGTGATATCATTATTCAAGTACAGAGTATTCCCCCAAAAATGTACACACTCTTTGTGTGCCCAGAACTCATATATTTTGTTCTGATTTAGGTTTTTATTGACACAAATGCAAGACTAGTGAGTCAGATATGAAAAATACATTAAATTTAAGAAAAATAAACGCCTTAAAAAACTTAGCTGCACCTAGACAAAAAACAAAACACAAAAATATTTATCTGTCAGAGGATGAGCACTCCCATTTTTACGGACACCCTGTGCTGAGTATCAACCGGTCACATGAAATGATGGCAAGTCCATTAACGGCTCCTGTTATTAATTTTCTACAATTAAATGAAGCGTGTGGTTGTCGGCACCGACCAAAAAAATTTGATAATGTATCGATTTGTGCTTAAACAGAAAATTAATTTATTTAAAAATTAAACTGTGAGAACAGAACAAACAACTTTTGGCAAGAAAGATTTCTCATAAATTGGATAATTTTTACATTTAAAAATGCCTAATCCCAAATGCTATGAAGAAAATTACATTTTTTTTCATTTGCACCCGATTTTTGAATTTGTCGTTCTTCCTATAGGGAGTGATGGCAAAAATGATCAACTGTTACTTTTTGTCCGTCAGAATTGAACTGGAAAAAAAAGGAGAACAATTATTCTGAGAGAGAATTTACGGGAGAAATACGTAAACAAGGACCAAAGTACAGAACAGGTCGATATTTTCATGTATTTGTGCCTAAATACGAACGAGGTGCATTTTAGATGAGTGAATTCGTGCAGATGGGTAGTCCCAGCTAACTCACCCTGGTCTCCTTTATATAATCTAGAAAAATAAAAGCCGTTCAATTTCAAGAAAGTTTATACATGAATTGCACAACATGTTGGTTGTTAAAGATTTCTTGCGTTCTACATCACATTAGGTGAACCTTAACCCATGCGGATGAAAATTAATCCCTGTTATTTTCAATTGTCCACAACTTGAATCTGGCATGGTAATATTTAAAGCTATGGCACTAATTTTGGCCCGTGTAATAAGAGGTTTGCATAAGATGGTGTGGTATGCATAACTCAGGGGCCGACCCCTTGTTCTACAGTAAAAACAAATGCGAACCTCAGCATTCCCTACCGTGCACTTTAAAAGACCTATACCCATCAGATAAGCACTCATAATTGCGAACCTCAAGTCTGCTATCGTCTTTCTTGCAGGAGTGAACCTGCCCAAGCGTGAGGTAAACACTGAAAACAGAAACATTCAAATAATTCAAAAATTTAAAATTTTAAAAATACAGATCAAAAAGTCAGCCCGTGTGTTCATCCCAACTTCTTACTGCTTGTTTTCAAAGCGAAAGCGTGGCATCGTTGATTCTCTCGGAAATCTATCGTATCAACTCTTAGACATTAATCATTTCACGAATGAGCGAAAAAGTATTCCTCAGTGCGGAGGTTGTCAATTTGGAAGACTTTCGATGTTCCCTTGGATATTCCATAAAAAATTCATGTCACTTGCACATCCTGACTGTCACGAGTGTCGAGTGTCGTAATGCGATGCCTTGACAGAGGGCAATGATGAAGTGCGGGTGGTGCGGTGACCAACCGCAGGGTTGGGCCACTGCAGGAGACAAAAGGGTGCTTCGTTATTGGCCGCGCTGATGAGGTTGGCAGCACGAACACGTCATACGTTACCTCAGAGTTGCCACATCCACGAGGTGACGGGTGTAGTTCGGCGAGGTGGGGTGTAACTCAGCCCTGCTACTTTTCCAAGAACCTTCTTCCCAATGAAAATAAGCAGAAATTAAAACATTATAATGGTGCGTTATTATGTACCAAATATACATTAACAGTGAGCTGAGTACTGAGAAAAGGGGGCGTTAGGGTATATGTCCCGAGTGGTAAAGTTTCTTACAAAAATATTGATGTAAAACCTCAACAAATTATCGTATTAGATAATGAATTAAATACTACCATTTCAGGTGAATTCATACTGGTTTTCCTTTCTTTTTCACGTCAATTACGAATAACACAAAAGACCGCACGATATTGAGCAGCCTGTGAGTGCAGTCACATGAACGTAAACATCTACTCTGGTATGAGCGAAATACACATGAGAGAAATATTGTAGCATCAAGTGTAATTAGAAGTGATATGAAGCAACGCCCTCAGCAGGTTGCGCAAAGCCTCTCGCAATAAGGTACGAGGCATCTTTTTTCTTGTGAGTGTTCCTCCTTTGCTCGAGGGAAGGACGGCGCACGACCTGCTCATTAAAATAATTGGTCAGGGCGGCGAAGTTTTACTGAGTTGGCAAATTTAATGAGATCGAATATTTGATAGAAATGAACGTAATTGCCACTGGTAGCATCACTCTGTCGCATGGGCTGCAATATTCGACACGGGTTTCTCATTGTCTTTACTAATCACGGGCAGGTCAGAGCTGCTCATTTGAATCAGATAGAGCTGCGCTTCCAAGATGATTTTTGAGTGTGTAACCTAATTAATTCAAGCATATGAACGTGGTAAATTATTCGAAAATATAGAAATGCGTAAATCTGACAAAGCCTAAAAGTTGCACGTCAAACTGGAACTAACAAGATCAATTATCGGAGATATTGCGATTAGTGTGGTTACGATGCTGTGGTTACTCAGTGAATTAGAAAAAACTTGTTACCTCAATTTACGGGTTCAGGATTCTGTATGTACCTTTCATTGTATTTATAATGCTTAGTTTCTTATTGCTTTTGAAAAGATATACGAATTGAGTCAATTGCACTCTACCTCTATCAATTGCAACATGCGTAATCACAACGAAGCATATCTCTGATTCCACTGGTATAGAAAAGTTCAACGCAAAACTGGTTAAAAAAACCCATCGGAAACGAGCTCAAAGTCAAGCTGCAAAGTAATTATGTTGCTCTCATCATATAAGCAAATTCGACTTTCCCTCGTTTCTTGATCCACTGATCTGGAAAGGCTAATAAATTTATCAATAAATTTTTCGCTGGATAGGCTAGGACCTAAGTCTTCGACAAAATTCCGAAAGTTTCCTTAGGATTATGAAGCAAAGATTACGATGGCTCTTCACCGGGTCCTGTTCGTCTCCTCTTCTGCTCGCTGAGAACTTTTGATTCGATAGACGGGCTCAATGGTTGCAGCGCGGAAAAACGATTGAATTTCTCTCCCAGTTACTTCATTTCACTAGCGCTATAAAGTTTGTAGGTAACATTGCGAAATGCAAAGTACATTGCATACACGTAGAGCAGGCACAAATTTTAGCTGCAATAATATTGATAGAATGCATCGTAAAAAATGCCGGTAAGATTCTCAAAAGAACTAAAATTGAAAATTCAGGCAGCTTAAAAACACTTCGGTCATTAATGTTTTCATTACCTCACAAATCTGAAAATTACCACAAATTTGGCTGTTATTCAGCTCAGATTATTTTGAAAGCTTGCTAAAACATTTTCATTCGAGCAGGCTACCACTTTCAGGGATTATGACCAGAACAGATTTTTATAGATGAGTAAAACGAATAGCAGAGTAAAAGCAGCAGATGCAATTTCATCCATTTTCTGAACAGGAACTCATGCCTGCAGTGTGCAGTGGTTCATGATATCTTACCACATTCATATTATGGCCTGAGGCAGCTCAAACTGAATGTTTAGATTAGCATTGGGCTCTAGCCAAGACTCACTCAATCATAACGCAAACACTGTTAACATTAAGGCAAACAGCGTGCACAATGTTAGCGTAGCTTACAAGGCATTTGTGGTCAATTACAAATGAGATTGTTTCTTGTTTCAAGGTAATATTCAAATGTGCCGGACCTCTTACAATGCACACAAAGCAAGCGTGTGCACTTACTTTTCTAACAACTTGTATTACAAAATAACTTTAATACCTGTAATAATACCTTCGACAGTAAATCATTTTTACTACCGACAAGTTTTAGTCAACTTTGTCACAAAAGTAGATTACTGTTTCATTTACGGTCCGTTGCTTTTTCATAAAAATACCTCATCAAAAGCAATCTAACAAAAAAATATCTTGTTCTCATGTCAACTCAATTAACTATTAATTTTGTCTTTACAGATGATTTTCGTATCATCAATGGACTTCAATTATTTTTGACTGAGATGACCTTTTGTACTTTGTAAAATTATTTTGACTGAGATTTGTGAGTGTTCTTTTAACTCGTTTGTAAGATTTCGATGCAAGATCTCAAACTTGCCGTAAAAACGCTCATTTTGTAATTCAAATTTCCCAGGAGCCTCAGGCATAAAATCCCAGATTGTGGAAAAATGGGATAAAATATTTGCTATAATCAAATTCTTACTTGAATATACAGGCTTTTTTTGCTAGTGAGCTAAATCATTATAAATTGGTTGAATCATTCATGGCAAAAAATGAATAAAAAATTATTTTCTAATTTCTAAACAAAGTATAAAATTCAAATTCTCCTCTGATTTTGCGCGCATTCAGGTAAACCATCGATAAATGCATCTAGTACGGATAAATTTTGCGAGCCGCAACTTAAGGAATATTTTCTGAATAACCAAAACATATTTTTGAAAAGAAAAAAGCTTGCTCAGCTCCAACGTTCGAGTTAAGTGAGTAACTCAGAATCCATCTACGAGGCCATTTGTGCAGGAATATATGTATTATGCAATTTCAAAAACAATCAAAAGCGGAAGATACAAGAGAATAAAAATGGTGGTTTACAGCTAAAATAATTAGATGAAAGGGCCTGAAACATATTTACTGTGTTCAGGCTTCTAATTCATGCGTGATAAACACGATAAAACATGAAGAAAAACTGCAGGAGGAATGCTCACCGGGTACATTCACCCTCACAGAAAAAAAAAATACCTCTGAAATATATCGAAAAAAGTATGACAACGCTGCTCGATATTTTAGCAAGGTCGCACCTAAGCTGATTAGAGATTTACACTTTAGTTCTGCGACGATGACTTGCGCAGCCTCGAACCGGCAGCGGGTGCTGTTAAATTGATGGTGATATTCTCGTCATGACTTCCAATTACCCTCAGCAGTTACTGCTGAAGTAACATGGATCTTTGCACCATGGCTTCCAATCTCCAACAGCGGGTACTGCTGGGGTAACACGGATCTTTGTACCGTGACTTCTGATCCCCAACAGCAGGCACTGCTGAAGTAACAAGGATCTTTGCATCATACCATGGTTTCCAATTTCCAACAGCGGGTACTACTGAAGTAACATAGATCTTTGTACCATGGCTTCCAATCTCCAACAGCGGATATTGCTGAAGTAACATGGATCTTTGCACCATAACTTCGTATCCCCAACAGCGGGTACTTCTGAAGTAACATGGATCTTTGTGCAAAGGTTTCGAATTATCTACAGCAAATACACCTGGTGTGACTTAGAACGCAGGGATGAGCTCTTTGAGTACTTTCCACTTAACGCTTCCTTCAATAGTAGTATTGCGATCCTTCATAAATTAAATAAATGGGGCCATGACCGCTGCTATCAAAGAAGAGAATGTCAGGGGAAAATGTTTTGTGTTTTGTAATCCCTGCAGTTGCGGACTGTTGCATGTACGAACCTAAGCCTGTGACTGGAAGCAATAAGTCATCACAAGGCTGAAGGAAATGCCATGTTCACCACAGGGAAGTGAGCGTTCTTAAAGATGGCGGTATGAGAAACTTGCCCGCCTCCCCCGCAGCGTATTAAAGGCGTTCATAATTACCCTAAAAAGAAATGAATTGAATGGATTTAAGTACGGTCAATAAAAGCGTGGTGCCATTGTTACGTAGCAATAAGGTTTGAGAGTTGCCCCAGCGAAGGTTAATGGCACGCTTCGTGCTGCTCACCACTCTGAAGAAGACCCGCCGGTCAAGGTCATGCATCGCCAACTTGAACTACTTTCCCAATGCATCAACTGATCCTGCGGCCGACCAACAGAGATGACGTGAAACACTTCCGCACTTGTTACCTCGAGGCTGCGTTAACTTTTTGGCAAATGCCTCTCAAAGCGATCTCTGCTTGTTGGTTCCTGTTCGCTAAGCTAGTGCCGCTTAATCTCTAATTAGACGTAAATCAAGACAGTATCTCATTCAAAAAGTTCAGAGAAGTTTGTTAATCGTCATGCGGATGTTTGTAGTAACTTTGGAACTAAGCGCAATTGTAGTCTTCTGGTAGAACTCTACGGAAGTACTCGGCTCAGCTAGAGTATATAGCAGCCTCAGAGCTGTCAGATGCTCAGTGCTGAAACTTTATTTGGAAAACGTTTAAACTTGAGGAATCCGGGAAGGAAACCCGACGTTGCGTGGCCAAGTCGACAGAAAAACTTTTTCTATCCCTTGTAACGCTACGACGATCCACATTGTTTGAAAGTCCGGAACCTGTTGCAAGATGCTAAGATGCACGGAAAATTTCCCCTTACATCTTTATTGATCACTCCATTATTGCATTCGCGGAGTACAAAAGATCTTCCAGCTTCTAAAACTTGATGAGAGAAAGGGGGTGAGTGACGAGCAAGCTCAGTGAGTAGAATAGTTCCTTTTCTAACCTCTTCGACTAGTCTTCTCAGTTTGATATAATCTATAAAGAGATACGTTCTGGTGAAAATACCGCGGGTATCTACAAGAGATTAAACCAGGTACAGTACATTCAAAGTCCGATGCTTACACCTGCTCTATAGAAAAGACCAATACAGATAAATACTACCAATGATGGCCCGTAGCTAACATTAACAGAATGTTCATCCGGAACTCTTCCACTACTTTTTTATAAATAAGGAAAACGAAATAAACACAATAAGAATGTTAAAAAATATTGATACACCGACTAAACACCTAGATGCATAGAGGGGATGATTAAAAAATACTCCTCTCAGATGGATGCAATTATTACATCTATTGGAATTGGCGTCCCTAAGGGGAAACGTAAAGTCCCGAGCATAAGGTTAGGTTGGTTTCTTTTAGTTGAAAAAGAACAGATATTTTGTTTATTTAAAACATTTTTCAGTTCACTGCTGTCCAGTTTTTCCGCTTCTATTACTTTCGTCGTTAACTTCTCCCTTGTTTCATAAACTTCCTTCCTAACTCACTGTTTCTGAGCGCAGGGGATCTTGAGTGGGAGCATCCATTATGCATAGATTCCCAGTTTCTTTAACTTCACACTAAATGGTGTCTTCATCGTTCCTCTCTTAGAAACATCTTTGTTGTAATTATTGAGACTTAAACTCTCTGGAATGTAATCCAATTGGATAAAATCATGTGCAATTTTTGTGGGGAGTACCAAACAAAAATTATTTTTTTATGTACATGCTGAGTGCCTCTCGAAAAAATCTCATTGAAATTTCATAACACCATTGGTGCTGCAGGAGGAGCAAATGTTTTCTAGAAGAACAGTTTGTTATTTCGGCAATTTATGTATTGGAAGTTACGAAATGTGTCCGTAACGCAGGGGACACCTGTTGGCCAACCGAGAGTTTAAAGAGTACAGCTATGAAAAATCATTGAATTGAATTCCACTGAAATTGTGGAGTTGAAAAAAATAGGTGCTGTAGTTCCGTAGTTCCAATACTTGAGTCTTTACTATTGGGCCGACGTAGAATAAAATAGAACGTTTCTTTAGAAACGAGCCAAGTAGCTCATGCTTGGGTTGTCCCAAGTCCCACGTTTCAGGTGTTCCAAAGTCGCGTGTCATTCAATATATCAAAATGCTTGTACCTAGTAACGTGCCTAACAATCCTTGTATGTTACTCATTCGTTAATAATTAGATTAACGAAAATCTACGACCTCGATGTTTTCATCGTCTACAATTTCTCCATTCCGTATCATACATACGTCCCTACGTGTTGAAAATGTCCATCATCCGTTGCAGTTCTTCTATTCCTGTTCAACAGCAAAATAGAAAGTTCAAAATATCAAAGACTTTTCTTAGCATATACTATTGATGATTGGTGAGTATTTAAGAACTTTTCGCATGTAGAATTCTGCAGTTCTCATACATTGAGATTGTTTGTCGCATCGCTATTCTGGACGTCAAGATTTTTGCATTTCACTTCAGTAAAAAGCTTACCGATTATCGATCGGGCGGCTTCAGGGTGTTCAGGGCGGCTTCAGTATCCCTGCAACACTTGCTGTTCAGTCCTTTTAAATTGTAATTTCCTATCTGAGGCTATATTTTCAGATCGTTTTACGTCAATCTATCGAACAGCTGACGACGTTCCCGTGGTGAAGATGTGAGGTCCAGAAAGGTTAGGCATGCCTTCAGTTTTTAAAATGAAATAGGTTTTTTGCTTTCTTTTTTCGGTTTGCTGCTGTCTTTTTTTTAGTTCTATTTACATTTCACTTAAACTTTTATCTCGCTTCATAAACTAACGTCCTTTAATAATATTGTTTCTTTTCACAGGGTGCTGGGACGCACCTTGTGCATTTATTCTCTGTTCCCGTAATTCCATACTAACCTTTCTTCAACTGTTGGAAAAGCCTTTGTTGTAGTTAGGCAGACTTAAACTGTCACGTCAGATCGAATATAATAACAACTAGCAGCGTGGGTTAGTCCTACTTGTTCGACTTAGCTATGTTAACGAGCAACTATAAAAAATATTTCGACCTTGATTCTCAGAAATTTAAAACGCAACTTCAACGCTTAACATGGCTCAACCTCTTTGGCTCAAACATGGCTCAACCTCAACCTCTTTTGAAAATGTATTAGAGGATATGAATTTGTCTCAAGATTTAATTTGAGTGTTATTTTCTCGTAATTATTCCATAAAACGAGTAAGATTTGTTCTTTTTTGAGGCAAAGGGACCTTATTATGGGGACGCGGCTTTCGATTGTTTTATTTTTTTCCTAATAAAATTTTTGCTTTCGTAGTTCTCTCGAATAAGCACGTAGCAACATCTCATGACTTTACCATGTTCAGTGCTGACTATGACCAATCTGTAGAAACTTTCATTCTCGGATTGATATTTTATAAGCGAAATATCTACGAAACTATTTTTTGTGTTTGCAATGATTATAACGGCGTAAACTCTCTTTTACACTTCACTTAACTTTGGTTAGGTTAAAATTTCTTAACATCAGAGCAAATGATTACGACAAGTGTCGTTCTCTATTATGTGTGCAAACCACCCGGCACAGTGGAAACTAACCCCGAAAATTAACGGGCACTACTGCACACACATTTGCCTGGCACCCTTAAGGGGCCGGTAACGCTAGAATAGAATAAGTTATAAGCGGAACAATCAAGACAAGGGCTCACCTTTATACTTCGAAAAGTTTGTTCAGAAGAACCCTCCTCAATGTAGCCGGCTGACGTGGAGACAAGCGTCCCCAGTAGCGAGGGCGGAAAAAGCCGAAGAGCAGCGGCGCACATTAAGCGGTGCGAACTTGCTCACGGCTGAGTAAAGTCTGTCTGGTCGGCCTTCGGCTGACCCGCTCGTCCGCTTCCCCGAATCCCTTGCTGTGGCTTGGGATTCGTTGCAAGAAGAGCCGACGAACACATTTAGTTTGCATGTACGTTTCTCGCCGAAGATGTGGGAAACCCTCGCCATTGCTCCGCTCAGTCTCAAATTACTTTACTTGCGTTATTGCAGTTTTAGGCTGATCAAGTGATCACAGCCTATGAACTTTATTGTAGAAGGCTCTTAAATCTGCCTTATAAAGTCCGTTATGGACTTCAGTGTGAGAGCAATGGCTAGAATTTCGACGCTATCAATTACTGCAGCATTGGCTCTGCCCGCTAAAATGAAATGAAAAGCCTTTTTTGCGCACGTGTAATTTCGATGGTACTCACATAAAGAGAATGCATATTTCTTCCGTATGCCAGGAAAGGTACAAATATTTGAAAAAATTGAGCTGTCGTTAGGTAAGGAGGTTTAATCAAGGAGTTTGAGTTACGTTAGAGCAGAGCACGTCTATACCATGGAGTAGAGTACGACAGATTGAGCTAAGTAAAGTACGTTATGATAAAATTATTTAAATAAAGGCATTCGCACATAATATGGCAACACTCTAAACACGGACAAGGCACATTTCTATTTTTTAATATAATGGTTGCAAAATTAATGAATTTGAGACAACAACAAATTCAGCATCAAGCACTGTATATATGAACAATTATTTGAACTAAATGGCGGAGTTAAGGCAGAGTGAAGTTTCATAGTTAATTAGCTAAATTAATAAAATCGTTTACCAAATTTGATAATATGTCTTTCAAACAGCTTAAAATCTGTGTTTTTGAATCTTTAAATTCAGAGCCCGCATCATTTACAATTCGATAGCATTCATGACATTGGGCGTTTTTTTCTACTTTTCATTTCAATAATTTCAACTTCGTCAAGGAAGAAAAAAAATCCGTTTTCATATAAAAAAGTAGACGCATCTAAAGCATTGGAGTAAATTGGATTTTTGATGATTTCTAAATATAAAAATCCTCAATAAATAGACAAGCCATAAGAGGTGAATAGTAGCCGTTTCAGAGGTTAATTATATCATTGGCATAACCAATCTAACTATATTATTTTGGATATTTTACCCTGCGGAAGAAGATTGAAAGCTTTTAAATACTGTAATACCTACTTGTTTAGTCTAGAGTCTAGACGTATTTAGCTTGGGAGACATTGGTCGATTAAACATGTAGATTATCGAAACCATCAGATCATATTCATGATTCGTTCAAAAATTTATCAAATCAGCTTCAAATGTACCTTCATCGTATTCATGAATTTAAAATCACTCCGTAGTCAAATTGTTTGGCGGTACATTCAAATCGCAAAACTGCGATGAAAGTTGTTTATGTATCACAGTATCATTGTTTATCAAATCTTCACCTTACAGCAGCAGAGCAACTTTGGTAGAAATGCCAAAGCGACAACTAAATCGTCTATTACCGAAGTTGTCGTTAACTGAGTCTATTATTATTATTATTACTATTATTATCAAATCACGTTGGAGCTGGTATAGGCAATCTAATATGTGCCAGATTTGAACATTATTGATGGGATGTCTTCCATGTAATTTATTTTTACCGTAAGAAGCCATTATTACAATGGGTTGAAGTGAAAATGTTATATTTTTGTGGGTTGTGAATATAAGTCAATGAAAGTATGTATAAAATTTTGAGTGAACAACTTTCTATGCACAGTTTTTTTAGTGTAGTTGTAGAATGTGCAGGAGTCTCATAACATTTAAGCCTTCTGTCCCCACTTTGCTTTTTTTAAATTTTTGTATCGAATGGGCTTTTTCTTTTTTTCCCTTTCTTGCTAGTTTGCTATTTCTATCTACAGCGTATCTTGTGTGTCCATACTAAATAGTTTGTCCTTTTCTCTGCAAAAGTATTTAGTCATAGAAACAGATCCTTACACTAACAACTGTATTACATTGATTCTATAACCTCTATTGAGCTGTCAATTTGATAGCTGATACACATTTTTTGTAAAAGAATAAGGTGAACAAACATTTTTTAAAATAGGAAACTTTCAAGAGGCTGTAAAATGATTATTTCTAATTCTTGAATCACATTAGAAATATTATTTTGTGCCATTATAAAGTAAATTAATACATCTGTCAGGTTGGTCAATATCGGGTTTAATGCGATCACAGAAAATTAAAATTCGGTCCCCAAGAATCACTAAAGGGACATAATTGAAAACGTTTTTCATGAATGACATTCTGCTTGCTGATGCGTTATTTTCAAGTTATTCAACTTTGAAATTTTTGTTTTCCACAGCAGTTCCAGTGAATTTACGGTTGAGCGCAAGCTGTTAGAGTACGTTTGGGTACTTCGTAATTGATTATTTACCCATTCCGGTGAGCCTGAACCCACTTCTACGATGTTTTAGTTAATAACACAATAAAGGTTACCACCCAAAAGTATTACGGTATAAAAATATTCTGATATTAAATCTACGGTATTCACTCCTACGGTTTTGCTAATGCTCTTAGGTCACCGCCATATTGAAACATGTCAAGTGCATATCGATTTAAGTCTTCATAATTCCAGTCCCGCTAATATTTTTGGGTGATAACCTTTATTGTGTTATTAACTAAAACATCCTAGAAGTGGGCTCAAGCTCTGCAGGCTTGGCGGGATTAGCAAATATTAAATTACGCAATAAATTGCAAAAACAAAACTTTTCCTCCGCTCCGGCATTGTTGGAACAAGCTCTCCTTTTGCGCGGGAAACCAATTTCAGGAGCGCCGTTCCTATAACTTCAAAGTTGAGTAACTCGCAAATAACGCATCAGCGAGCACAATGTCATTCGTGAAAAACGTTTTTAAATATGATATTCTATTGATTCTTTGAAATGGAATTTTAATTTTCTGTGATCGCATTAAACCCGATATTGACCGTCAGGTTTAATACTGGTTGTTGATAAAAGATTTTAAAGATGTATTGCCTGAAAAGTAAAAAAAAGTATATAAATTTTTGCCCAAAAATCCCATACTAATGATGATTTCAAAATATGCAAGAAAATTTCATTTATCTATGTTCTCCATTAGCTGTCAACTCTCTACATTTAAAAGTAAATGTTTCATCAATATGTTATAGAACTTTTCTCTGCTTGAGTTGCTTGTATCAACATCTAGAACACAATTTTTAAATAGTTTATTTCATTGCAACAATTTTGATTCAGGAGCAATGCGTGCTGGCTGCGTGATTTGTGGGGACACCTTCCTGCCCAACATTGAAGTGTCTGCCACACCATGTGGTCACATCTTCCACACCATCTGTGTGGCCCAGTGGTTTGAGAGGTAAGCATGCTCATTTCTTCATCTTTGTTGTTTGAATTTTTTTGGCATTGTTGATGAAGTTGAAATTTTCAGTAATTTTTGTGAACATCTGAAGAAGATGAAAATTTAATTTAATTCATTGCATTAAACATTAAAGTTTTAATATTGTTCATCATTTAATCAAGTGTCAATAGGATAATGATATTGGTTATTTAATTGAACTCAAGAGTTTTGATTTACTGCTTAGTCTGATCAGTTGAGCCACTTTTGCATGTGGAACCCTCAACTAGCACCATATAGCCTATCTCAAGTTCACTCATTCACTAATACAAAGGAATTTAAGCTTATGTATGTTTGTCTAATTGTTAAATAATAGTCCAAATGTTTATTTTTCAATGCTTTGAAGCATCCTTGTAAGTTACAAATCACTCAGATATGATTTGTACAGAATCTGTGACCTGCAAGAGTTTGGAGAATCTAATGGTCAATATTGATTTTAGGCCTTTCACGGAAATGAAAAATTCCGTTCCAAAGAATCACTAAAGGAACACATTTAAAAACGTTATACGCAAATGACATTCTGCTCGCTGATGCATTATTTTTGAGTTATTCAACTCCGAAGTTACAAGTACGTCGTATATAAAAGTGAAGGAACGGACACGTAAATATGCTGTAATACGGTATTAACGCAACGATAGGTGAGGTTAGGGTAGTTTATGTTAGGTTAGGTAAATAAAATAACCTAAAATAACATAAATCAACCTAAAATAGCTTACCATAACTTACCCAAACCGAGGCATATAGTTTTTCCCGCCAAGAAGTGGGCGTGTCCCGCCAGAAAAGTGGGCGTCACCCAACAATGCTGCAACTAAGCAGTCGACCATGTAATGTTATTCCTATCTGAACGTAATTATTGTTATATCTTGAAAATAACGCATCAGCGAGCAGAATTTCATTTGTGTAAAACGTTTTGAAATGTGTTCCTTTAGTGATTCTTTGGAACGGAATTTTCAATTTCCGTGAAAGGCCTAAAATCAATATTGACCAATCTAATATGATGTAGGTATTAGTTTTCACTAGTCTTCTATTTTGTTTTCCAGGGAAATTTGTTAAGAATATAATACTTATAGTTTAATTGAATAGGGAAAGGAATAAGTAAAACAAGTGCAGAAATCTCTAATTTTTAGAGAGCTGCCAACAACCACGAAAAAATTTTAAAGAGGATTTTAGATAACTGCTCTGTGCATTCTCTATGTACCACAGCTCTGTCAGTGTTCTCAACAAGGATGAGCACAAAAACCAGTGCACTCAAATCTGACTTCACTCTGTCAAACACATTCTCCCACAGAGTCTCCTAAAATAAAAATGAATAAGCATTTCCCATTTGCCGAATAAATACGCTTGCCTTACACGAGTCAACCAGCTGGAGCAAAATGCTTCAATGTTTCTGAGCATTAGGTAGCATTGCTGAGCTCAATTAAGCTTTGAGGGTAGTTACTTCTATATCAGATGAAATATTTGTTTCAGTGATTACAGCTTTGAAGAAATAAGCATTGTAGGATTTCTATGATACATCATTGAGCTTGGTATCAAAGTGAATACATTGTTACTCATTACTATACAAGTGCAACAACCTATTTAAATGTAGAGATTTAGATAGATGAAGAACATGTTTTGAGCTTTAAGTAGTATGTTTTCATACTCTGTATGTTCTTTATGTAATTACTCTCATTTTATTTGGTCAGGTGGGAGTTGCATTAAAAGCTCACCTAATTTTTTCACTGTTTTTGCAATTTATAAATAAGATAAATGTGTAAGTTACTGGAAGGAAATGCATAATTTTAAACTTTTTGGAACATTTAACTTATAATAATATTTATTTTTAGTAATAATTTCATAAAAATGCTTTGCCTCAGTGTATAAAATTGATTGTGCCACAAGTTTTCAGCGTCAGAATTTTCATTAACTCAAGTATTGTGTTATTAGCTATTATGAATAACTAGTGTACACGGCCTGCCAAAAATGATAGGATTCCATAGCTTTCTTGAAGAAATGTTTCAGATGTGGATGACAAACAAATATATCCATCCTAACAGTATCCGTCATAGAAAATATTCTTGTACTTGTGCACTGGTGAAATCGCATCACAGATACGGTCATTATAACTATCCTTATGAACGTGACAGAGAAATGGAAGGAGCAGACTCCAAACAAATAAACCAATGGTATTATTAGGTAGTAGCAGGACCCATGGAAATTCCACTGACAATGTCATCGTTAAGCTAAGTAAACCCGTGAAAAATTCCGTCAACATTACTTACCTATCCTAACCTATCATGTCCTAACTGAATCTATTCTGATAAAATGTCAAACATGTCAATGCATGTAAGGCCATCTTTCAATACACTGAGGAATTCGGAATTCATGATACCGCAAACTCAGACATCCTATGTTTCTTAAGAAGCGGACATCAAACAGATATATAAATAAATAAATAAATAAACACACAGCGGGTATTGTTAGGTTAGAAGATTATTTTATGTCAATGCTGGAGTAAATTTCTTATTTGACATAATTTTAAAGAGTAGTTATGTGAAGACTTTTGTATTTTAGTTAATTTCATGTAGGGTGCTCCAGAGATATCCAGAATATTAATGAATTTGATGTGCATTGATTGTAGAGGATTCTGGAGTAGTGAGATCTGAGGAAGAAGGCTTTGTGTGTAGTCGCAGTCAAGAAAATGTCCATGGATACACCACTACATTACAATATCTCTTGCTACCTGCAGTAGAACCAGCCATTGTCAGTACAGAAGCTTGCTCTAATTTGCTTTGATGTGTTCTTGTCAGGGGGATACAACTATTGTATCTATGGGAATTAGCACTCCCAGTGGGAAATGTGTGGGGGCCCAAGCTGAAAGTTAGGTAGGCCTTCTTTTTGTTGAAATAAATTTTTTTTGTTATATTAAAGACCACCTTTTTTCGGTTCACTGCTGTACTGCTTTTCAGCACCTACTACTGTCTTCTTTGACTTTTATCTTGTTTCATGAACTTCTTTCTTAACTTATTATTTCTATGCCCTTTCTGCATAGATTCCACATTCCCTTTAACTCCATACCAAATGGTGCCTTGAAGCCTTCCTCATTCCTCTCTTTGGAATGCTTTTGTAGCGGATAGGGAGGCTTAAACTAATTAATAATCTAATCTTGCTCTGATGTCAGTTGAGATGCTCTTATTTTGTAAACTAATATTCTTTTCTTTCTCTTTGCTTTAGGCTGGTGGTTCCCATAGGCAGTATTTTAGCATAAGTATCTTCAGAAATTCTTTCACACCTTAGTGTTTAATCTTTTGGATATTCCTTATCATCCTGTGAGATGCTCTACTTGTTTTAATTTTCATGCTTGTTTTGCTCTTGCATCTTGTATGTCACACTTTGTATGAGTTTTTTAATTTATTTTATATAGGTATTAAAACTTTTTAAAGCTTATTCGTGAGTTAGAAGCATAACAAATATTATTGGCAAGGATTAAATTTTTGTTAATCAAGATTACCTTACAGACAGTGCAAGAACTTGCTCCAAAATTTTTATTTCAAATTTGTTCAATTTGGGCAGGTCCAAAACATGTCCACAGTGCAGGTACTCCGGTAAACAGAAATTACTGCGGCTATACTTTGATGAGGGCTCTGCTGAGCCAGATAATATAGACCCAGACACTCTGCAGCACCACCTTGATAATGCAAAAGTAAGGGTCATTATAATTCTCATGGGCATTGTTCCAAAACAGTCACCCTTGATGAAACATCACAGCTTTGGGTGGTGTGGCTGTTCTGTTGTAGAGCTCTGTTCTACAAACTGAGCAACTACTGTCTACATTTGGGTATTGTGGATCTAGGTAATCCATGCTAAAGGATCATTTTTGTTACTGCGTTTTGTTTTTAAAATTTTTGACTAGGAATTGCTTGTCAGCTAAATTAAAGCCTTGTCTCACACATACAGGTTATACATATGCCACATGTAAATCTCGCAGTTTGTACTGAATATCTGTTGGAAAAATGGAGCCAATTTGGTGCGAAGTGCAAAATTATCTGTAGATGAGTCTACCATCAATCTGTACCATTTTTCTCCAAATTGAAAAAAATCCAAGGAAATCCTTGCGTGAATTTATAATGGATTTCTTGCAAGCAGATATTAGGCAAATGATTTTTCAATTTAGTATAGATACCAGTGTGTATTATAAAAATATTATATTGTGTATTACAATTTGTAATGGTTAAAAAAATTACATTCTATGATTTTTCCATTCAGCCTAAGCTATGAAAAAGAAAACAAAAAATCTCGATTCAAGTTCTCATAAACAAGCTTATCAGATGCAATTTTGGAGCATACTTAGATATCATGAGGCACACCTGTTGTCTGAAATATCCATGCTCGTCTAAATTTGATCAATTATTAACTCTCTCTGGCCTGTGGCCCACTCCACTCAGGGGGCATAGGATAAACAATAGGTTTAGCTTAGTTAGGTTTGTCTATCTTATGCTATTGGGGCTGGCTCCCCCAGGGGGGACACTATTGGGTACCTCAGCTAAGATAGTCCTTTGGGACTTCTATCGTTTATCCCCACTTTGCTTCTTTTAGTTTTCATACCTTCATCACCATCTCTTTTTGGTTTTTTCTTCCTTTTCTGTCATAACTTGCCATTTCTATACACAGGATATCCTGTATGGGGACACACCCTGTGCGTAGATTCCACGTTTTCTTCAGTCCATACTAAATGAACCTTTCTCTTTTCTAAAACATCTTTTTTCTATCAATTGCTTTTCCTATTAACGTGTCAGTATCTCAAGTGGGTGAATCTTCCTAAGCTTCTTAGGGGAAATTTCACTGTTCCCTTTACCACATTTTACTGGCATCGAGCGTATTTTCATTCGTTTTTTGCATCTTCGAACGTTGTTAAAGGGAACATTAAACTGCTGCAGACAAGGATATGACAGAGCTACCCTCACCAAGTGTGTAGGTATCTCAGCCCACCTGTACCTTCGCGCGGTGATGCCGTTAGTATACCCAGCCTACTAGACAATATAATTGTATTGTGTTTTCTCGGCGACGCGTGAATCAATAGTTTTTCATTCTAAAACTCGCTGATTTGGGTAGAACCAACACAGAGGGCGCCTAGGGCACGCAAGTGCTCTAGGTTCTTGCACTTTTTTGTATTTATATTTTTGATAAGTTGTTTAGCCTGATTTTGTAAGAGAACTTATGTTTATTAACATATATTGAGGGGGGTCTATTGTGACAAAACGTTAGTAATTAAGGTGTAAAAAATTTTTTTGTAACGAGGCGTAAAAGTGAAAAAGGAAAAGAGGGGAGAGCAACGACGCATATCCCTTCCCTGGTCTTGGGGGTGTCACACCCCAGAGATCAGGGACCATGGGGACCCCAAGAATAGCCGTATCAGGGATCAGGGACCCCAAGAATACGGCCATGGGGGCTAACAAGCTAGGGGGGAGCTCTAGAGGCACCGTGGCCGGTCGCCCCGGCGGGGGGCGCGGTGCTGGCGCTGCGGGTT